>WURV02184537.1:0-12943 GCA_011762755.2 Epimenia babai | reverse complement strand
ATAAAATCATATATATTTTCAGAAGAATAATTATAATTTCTGCAATCCACCTAGTAGAACTTCACGGCTAATCTGAGAATTGTTACTGCATGAATTAGACAAGCGATCTCATGTGTATTCTTCAGTATGAACAAATAAACCAATTAATTGCATTACAGCTGTCACTCAATTTTACAGTTTCTATGATATCGGCGCCCATTGCTGACAGCAACGCAGTATTGATGAAGTCATACATACAGTAAAATTGTAGTTAATCGTCTCTATTTCCTCTCACCAGTTCGATAAATTGCGATATATCGCGCCCCTGTGGTGTTGCTGGACCCCGTCTGCTATGAGCTATTGAGGAGTGGGAATCATAATCTGGATAATGGGCCACACTCGAACGTTACCAAAAATTCTTCATACCCAGCCTCCATTACGCAAGCGAGGCTGTACACATATCGATTTTATATTATAGAATTGGCTGTAAATGTCAGTTATTGGTTTCATGCTTAGCACTTGTGGCACTGACTGGCTGCAGAATTAGACAATGTAATGCTCCATACTACTACTCATGTCTGTAATATAACAATTTTATTTGGCATCAGACATTAATGTTGCTAAATGATTGCTCTTTTTCTCTTTGTAACTATAACAACTGAAGCCTTCTGGACGGTCTCCATGACGCTTACCTGTCCGCTATCTTGTCATCTCATTTTAAGTACGCCTGCTAAATGATTGCTCTTTTTTATTTTTGTAACTATAACAGCTGAGCTTGTCTATGATGCCTACCTGTCCTCTATCTTGTCATCTCATTGTAAATACTCCTCGACTATCACAGACTCGTTTGCCTAGTCAACTCGGACGAAGGTCAACTATCAGCCCAGTCCACTATATCTACCTGGTGGTTTTTTCAGTACGGCGTTTTCCCCCATCTCATATAACTGCTGCTGATTCCTTTGTCATGTTCACCACATTGGCCATCATTGTTAAGAGCTAGGAATGTCTTCAGTACGATCACCTTTGTAATCAGTCTATTCCTAAATGACTAATATAACTATCAGGAAAGCTAATAGTATGTGGCAGTTATTAATGTATAATGGATGGACACTGTGCGAATACATGTAGTTGCCATAAGGTTGAATCAAGGTCAAGAAATACCAACAGTATTGATATATAATACAGGATACTGCTGAGCGAATACATGTATTTGCCATAAGGTTGAATAAAGGTCGAGAAATACCAACAGTATTAATATATATTACACGTATACCTCTAAGCGAATACATGTATTTGCCATAAGGTTGAATCAAGGTCGAGAAATACCAACAGTATTAATATATATTACACGTATACCGCTGAGCGAATACATGTATTTGCCATAAGGTTGAATAAAGGTCGAGAAATACCAACAGTATTAATATATAATACAGGATACTGCTGAGCGAATACATGTATTTGCCATAAGGTTGAATAAAGGTGGAGAAATACCAACAGTATTAATATATAATACACGTATACCGCTGAGCGAATACATGTATTTGCCATAAGGTTGAATAAAGGCCGAGCAATGCGCGGAGCTGTGCGCTATGCTATGGATTGTTCGAGAGAAATCAAGGAATGTGATTTATGCAGATTGACACGGAGTAACTCCTGGTGTTTGATTGAGAATCATGGAAATGTCTGAGAACACGGTCACTTCGAATTAGATCGCTGCGCATTGTAGGAATAGAAACCATACATGTATTTAACACTACCACCAGGAATAATGGCCAATTTCTATTCATGAGTTAAACACTGACTTTACTGCATTGTTTCACTGAATTGTTAGCTTATTTTCATCTGACTCTTTATGCAAACCATATTAAAAGACATTACTGTAATTAGGTGAGTCATATATTCCCGCGAATATCGCTAAAAGGTACAGTTAATTTCATGCTTTTTGCAAGGTGTCCTCATTAGTCAAAAGATCATTTTTATATATATACACGTACACCAGACTCGAGATTTGCCTAGGTGTAGGCATCATTCTGCTTTGTCACCCAATTCATTGCCCGGATCTTTTTCTAGATTATCTTGTTCCCTGGCTGTCCGAATTAGACTCGGTTCGATTGCTGAGTGTGACCTGCTGGAAATTATGGGTAATGACATCGGCATATAATTAGATATAGGAAACCCTACTTGGAGAGACCTACTAATACAATCCTAGTAACATTCTAGAGAATTCAGTAATTACCAATAGTACGATTACCAGCTCTAGGGCTGTTAGACGAAATGTGGTAGCTTGATGAAAATTATATGGAAGATAAGTGACCGTGTCAGAGTTTATAAATCGTTTGATAATGGACAATTTACATCATACCCATATTTGTCCACGAGTAAAACAAAGAAGAAAGTAATTTGCTAGTTACTTAGGAATATATTGATTAGCAAAATAATTGTTGTGTAGGGGCATAGTTAGCTCTTAGCAGGCTACCATATGTGGTTGACATTAAAAACAGATCAGCCTTTTTGTCATTTATTATGGTGGAAAAATATCCAAGTGAACAACACTGGATCAACCTTGAGCCATTGACACCACTGGTTCCAAATGCTAGCGTATGTTGTAGAATCGGCTAAATCTATGGCAGAGTATTCACCATGAGATGATGATAGGATAGCTTAGATATATGTACCTTCCAGTAGTCCATCTATGCATCTGGGAAGCTCTTGAAATACAGTCCTTACATAACTACATGACAAGGACCAGCTAGACTTCCTGACGAGACCGAGTTTCTGGAGTGTCTGGACCAGACGGTTTCTGCCAAAAAAATGTCACTTCTGGATCCAAGTTTTATGATCTGACCACTATGCTTACCGCCCCCTCTCACAGATAGTAGATAATGCATTTTTGAGTGATTACTTCTATATGTTGGTGTAATCATACATGCTGATTGCATTAACAATTACGAGAGAAATTCGGTATGTTTTGTGCGTACCAACAATATGTTAGTCAGAAATTTGGGAAATTGTTCTATTAATGTGACACAGGTGTGCTTATGCTGTACTAATATGTATTGTAGCCATGTATGGATGGAGTATAACAATGGTACATATACTCACCTGGAGTTTACATATAATAAGCGTATGAGGATGATTTTTGCTCTACCAAGAGTATTTTATACCAGTAAGAAATGCTTGAAATTTCTTATCCCTACATTTGACATGCTCATGCGAGAGAACACCTTGTTATTTCTGTCATAGGTTTAATCTTCTCTTTAATTCGAAAGTCATTAACTGATGGAGAGTTCTATGACACTTTTATTGCTAATTGATTGATATCTTGCATATGAAGGTTACAATTGGTTGGTACGATATAGTTGAGTAACAACTTACAAGTCTACCAACTACATTATACTTTCTGTATGCAAGTCTGAAGTGATTAAGTAAATTACAATAGAAATCATTAAGTGAGCTCATGAAAGTTGGTCCAGTTAGTTATTTAAGTGAGTTCATCCAGGATTGGTCATGTATACAACCCAATCGCCAGTTAAATGGTTTAACTTACTTTAAAAGTAGTAAACATATTGTTTAGTCATAGAGAGGAAAGTTATCTGGATTCATAGAGCATTGGAAGCAAGATCACAATCTGCGATTTTGAGCAATTGAAGATTATCACATGAAGATCTCCATAATGCAGAAACAAGAGTCAGCAATTTTGAAAATAAAAAAAATGTAAATTGTGACTGTAGTCGCTTGGGAAAATTCCAGTCTAGTAAATAATAATTTGGTATTCAATAGAATATATTAGGGGTCCTCCTGCTCGTCAGACAGTTATGCGATCTTTGATCTAAGGGTACAGTATTTCTTACTGAAATCTTGCTTCATTCCAGAATATTCTTCGGCCAATTTACTGTATTATACAATCCAATATTTCATTCATCTAATATGCTATCCTCATTTATCAACATCATTCTTCGCGTTGTATTGTGCATCTCTTATCTCATTTTCTTGTTTGTACCATCAGCCTTTGCCACTAATGATTTTCAGTGCTAACATTCTACAAATGTTTTATTCCCCAGTGTTCCCATATTTGCATAATGGGCAGATGTAATTTATCATAAGATACGTGAAGTCTTTCAACCTAATTATTGACTCGTCTTATGCGATCGTGGTATTCATGCGTATAGTGACAACAGTCGCTGTGTGCCAGGTATAATTAAATCAATTTGCACAATTGACCAGCAGCTTCTGGAGTCAGTAGACTGGACTTTTGTGTTAATTAAAACATGATTATACTGATGTAACAAAGACAGCTGTATGGAGCTGTAATGGCTGAGGAGTGTAATCCGTTGAGGTTACTTTTATTGTTATATCACATCACGCTAGACTATAGAATGCTGACAATAATATGCACATCGTTTATTCATTTCTTGACAGTCACATGATGATCTTTTTAAACGAAGTGCTAATGTTCCATGCAAGATGCCTGGTGAGTGGCAATACATGCATATCGGCATATGGCCAATATGGTTGGGAGTCATTAGCACGTGAGCATGAAGATGGATTGGCGTAGTGAGTTAGTTAGCAATAGGCTGGTTACCAAGGTGATTGTGTAGACTATTCAGGGCCCTTTACAATGCTAGCGTTTGTGGTTAACAATAAGGGGTTGGGGATAAACATCTACTGTGAAAAGCGTACCAAGTCTGGGCAGACAATTGACTTTCCATTCACGCTAGCGGTTTCAGACCTTACAGACGAGCTACGTATGTCGCAGACTCTGCCACGTTTATGATAAATGGTTATTTACACTAGGATGATGATATAGCGGGGAGGTAAGCGACATAGAGACCATCAATAGAGCATCTGAAGCAAAGCTGCGTCTGAGATAAAAAGCCCTAACAGAACCATACCAGACCCCCCCTCTCCCCTTGGATGGATTGATGTAAAGACTTAACTCACCACCATTGCATCTCAAGTCATAGTTAGCTACTATAGAATGTATCATGAGCCAATAAATCCACAGACCAACGACGACAGAACAAAATCCCACATGACAAAAGCCTGTAAGATTACAGCCCACCACCACCTTAAATCCCACTAGATAAATGCTATCCAGACAAATTCTTGCCACACTAATAGCAGTCAGAATCAAGCCCGCTAAAGCTCACCTGACTCAAGACAATCAGACTAAAGCGAAACACACTAAAAATAATAGATTGAACTCCGCCACACCAAAACCTGTCAGACTGGAGCTCGTAAGACTAAAGCTCACCTGACTCAAGTCAATCAGACTAAAGCGAAACACACTAAAATTAACAGATTAAACCCCGCCACACCAAAACCTGTCAGACTGGAGCTCGTAAGACTAAAGCTCACCTGACTCAAGTCAATCAGACTAAAGCCCGCCACACTACAGCCCGCCTGATTCAAGCCCATCAAACTAAAGTCAACCAGACTAAAGGTAAACAGTCGAAAATCAGACTAAATCCAACCTGAGTATAGCCTGCCAAAGTAAAGCCAGCCAGAATGAAGCCCATATGAATAAAGATAATTAGACAAAAGCCCACGAAACTAATATCTGCAATACTAATGGTGACAGAAGTACCCGAGTGTACCTGAATAATTCAGAGAAAAGTGGTAGTTTCTTGGCGGGATATTTTAAGGTATGTCATAACTTCTTTGTGGTAACTTACAGTCTTAGGGAATATGATACGTCGATGAAGAGAAACCATGCCACTGATTTAATGGATTAGGAAGTTGGTACTGTAATTTGTCACGTCCATGATATTTTAGGAGGCAAATATATGGAGAATGTCATCGTATTCATTCAGAAATAAAAGGGTCCTTTTATGACCTGTCAAAGTCAATGACTAAATGCACAGTGTGTATGTTGTCTATAACGTACCCCGCCTAAATCAACCTCGAAAGTCTGAGTACTCCAACTCAATAAGTAATGAGGATGCAGGTAGCTCACACAAATAGCAGGCAACACTACGGCAATAGACAATAGATTCACATCCAATTTATCCAATTTTACCTATAGGTTAAAGGGTCATAAAAGCACCGAATCGGATGACATTCATCAATTATTCATGAAAAACAATGGGTGGCATGAATGGGTTGTCATCAAACTTGTCTGGTTATTTCTTCTTTGTTTACAACAAACTAAAGTCATGCTGAAATCTAATCAAAATAATATTGGCAGGGTTATGTCCTAAGAGCTCACTGTTATCTAACCTGGCACTGAATACAAAACAATTATCAACTACACCAATATCCTTGAAGTGTGTGTTGGAGAAGTTAACTTCGAACCTATTTTCTCGACTCGGTCTAGAAAAAGCAAGGCACTACAAATTGAAATTGGTTGCAAAATTTTTGTGTAAGACATAGGGAAAATGCACACAAGTGCAATTAACAGTTGATATATATCTACATAATGTATCTATGTATGTATTCTTGTAGGCTGATTACAAGTTAATTTCTGCATAGGCCATTCTTGGCCCTCCACAAATCTAGCCTATTAATGTGGTTAACATGTCAAATTGATTAGCCGCACTTATAAGGGGTGGCGGAAATACACCTAGCGTGAAAAATCCATCGAGTCTGGGCAGACAATTGACCTTCCATCCCTGTCACTGGTTTCAGACCTCTACAGATGAGTTACATATGTAGCACACTCCGCTAATCCTATAAAAGTTAATGGTTGTTTACAATGAGATGATGACGTAGCAGGGAGCTAAGTGACATGGATACCATCCATCGAGCATCTGAAGCACAGCAATGTCAACGGGAAAAAGCCCTAATCGAACCACACTGCAAGGGCTACCCTGACCCCATGGGCACAAAGGTTAAAGGTTTTTTCAGCTCCAAAGTGAGTATACTGGTTAGAGCGGGATTTGCACCAGAGACTTCTGAATTCAAAGTCAAACGCCGTAACTGCTATGATATCATCTACTTTGTGTTTGATATCTTGAATTTAGTATGATATTCTGTAAGTAGGCAAAATTTTCAAAGGTGTGATAAAATTATCAAATTAACATACTAGAATGTTTTTGCATGATTCTGATCTATGAAATGAAATTTATTTTTCAAAATGTACTTATTAGCAGAGCTGTTTCACACACACTACATGAAACAATAGCCTAATGCTCTAAGACTATAGTATAATCACCTGAATTATATAAAATCAAAACCTAAGAGATCTATGAAGCCATAGTATTCTCGGGTTACAGAGGCATATAATTCTTCCATTATCTGTTCTGAAAATGGTTGAACAGCCTGAATGAGTGCTCTACATCACCCTGTTTTGGCCTGGCAGCACACTTTCTTCACCCACATTATCTATTCATTGTCCTGTTACGGAGACAATGACACGCAACTACAACATCCATCTTTCAGCAATATCTATAAAATATATATCGGGATTTCATTATACTTTTTCTTATTACATTACTTGCTCTTAAATTCGACATAAACGCGAGTGTGGTTTAAAGAAAAAGTACTTTATTGTTGCTAGTCAATGTCAGTTGCACTCACAATATTCATTTGCTTCATTATACAAATATGACATTTTACAACACTTTAAAACAGATTTTTCTGAATATTCTGAACACAGAAATCTTCAGATTTCCTATAATGAAAGACACAAATCCACAACTTCTCGTATCAAAGGCCCCACTTCTAACCACTGGATCATTTGTACCAACAAAGGTAACATTCAGTTATTCCTGAAACTGTTCGCAAATTTATGTAGATACGCTCTTTGACTCACAAGGCTATCAAAATTTACAACTAATGTACTTCATTTTGTGTTTTTTAGGAAGACTAGGTTTAATCTGTATTGTTTTTATCAGTATCTGGGTTGTGGAGGCAGAAGGAAATTAGTTAAGTGACTGCAAGACATAATAAAATGCCTTTCATCAGTTCTGGAGTATTTCTCTTTATTATTCTCTTTATTTCAGTCAACTGATTATATTATTGCTGTTTTATCACCATTGCAGAAGGCATGATCAAATTCATGCCTTGCCTACTGATGTTGGATTACAGATATGTGGTTAGACACATTGTTGTCCAGATCTGTTTGATTGTGAAAATCTACTCCTTGTCCTTTCTTTCGGCAATCTCTCAATGTTATGGGTGGGTGATGGTGGATTGCAAATCTATCATCGAAGACAATATGCAGAGATGGCCGTATATTGAATATGAGCGCAACGATATTTCAATGGCTTCGTGCTCTTATACTAATGGGCCATGTAGTGGAGTGTCTGATTCAATCAATCACAAGACTTAAGTCATTTTTATGCAACAAATTTGGCTTGTGACAAGGTATCCTACCAGAATATAAACAGCATAAATGGAAGCAGAATATCTATTTTAGTTTAGTTAGTGCATCTATGATTACGAGGACAATGCGTAACACTCCTACATATGATGAACTAAAGCAATACTTGAGAGAATTGCACAGAAAAAACTTATACCTCTGATTGGACTCCATCCCATGATGCCCAGATAACCTGTTTGGTTCTCTACCAACTGAGCTTGCTTGTTACAGATATCTGTGTATATCGCTGGCTATTATATACAGACTTTAAACATCTGTAAAAAATGGTGTTAAATACCTAAATGCACAGGAGAAAGCTTGCCTCCCTGTAGCTCAGTTGGTAGAGCACCAGACCGGTTTTCTGGAGGTCGTGGGTTCGAGTCCCATCAGACGTGTAGGTCTTTTCTGTGCCTTTCTAATTTTCTCTTAATTCTGGGAGCTTGACCACCAGTAACTTTGAGAAGTCATTAGATGGCCAGACAGTTTGTCCTTTGCTGACAATTTTATATTTCCATTAGTCTATTTTTTTAAAGTTTTTTTTATTCCTATTTATTTTGACAAGTAGAAATTTCTTTTACCAATGGTAGTCTTCCTCTACATGTCATGTTTCACTGTGATGTCCGACCCAGATATATGAATGATGTGAGATCGTATATCTTATCCTCGATCGATATGTAATTGTTTCATCCCTGGGGTGATGTATTGGGTAGTAGAGTTGTGCGAAGGTTCTTTGATCAAATTCCAACTCACACAATTATAATTAATCCTGCCTCAATTGCAACACGTTATTTTGGGATGTAACTCTAAATACTTTTCTACGAGGCAGGTCGCATAGATTGTTAGAATTAAAATCCAGAAGAACGTGAATCAATCCTTGGTCTGACCTATGGCTTTTTTATGCAAAAGAATGCCTTAGCCTTCGTCTCCTTGGATATCTAGGTAGTCTTTGTCATCTGACTGTTAAGGCTCCTCTCCGATGTTACTGTGTTTCGCCTACTCTGCGGTTTCTCTGGTGCTTACTTCTCTGCTATCTCCTCATTTATTGTAGTCGACTACTACAGATTTAACAGAGCATGCCACATATTAAGGCTGGCTGGCTGTCTTTGGTCTTTGGAACCCGTAGCTTGATGGCTTGAAGGGATGAAGCTCAACTAGCTGCCAAGACTTTTGTGTCATCATGACGTTTTATCAACCATAATTAATTAGCCTAATCTGTTGGTCATGTTAACCAAATGGACATGTTAGAGTAAAATATATTAATATGGTCTAAACAATGTTTACCTTGGTAATCGGCCTATTACTGATAAACTAGTTTGCAAGGAGCGCGAGTGCTGTTTGGCAGATTCCGAGCCATGCATAGACACATACAGTCTCCTGTAAATTGATACAACATTGTTGTAATGCAATCGATCTGTCAATCCATCTTCATATTTTATACCAATGAAAGCGTTCAATGCCCTTTTATCCATTGAAATATGTCTATGATATATGTTGCCATTTACAAGTTGACATGCTTGCAATTCCTAACATTAATGTTTATACAAATAAACATTAACGACACACAAATATGGCTTCCTGTCATCATTGACAATCCTCTCACTTTACAAAACTCCTTTGATGCCATCCAGGCCTGTCTTAGAGATATCTCTGATTGGATGAAAACCAACAAACTGCATATTAATAATAATAATAATAATAATAAAATGGTTTTTATAGTGCTCCTTAGAATAATCGATTATTATCAGTCGCACTTCACAATGTTATGAATAATAAATAGAAACTAATAATATACACTCAATAAATAAGGAGGTATATCTGGATAAACTTTAAAATATCTAAGACTGGTATATCTAAATGTCTGCTAAGACTAATAAAATTTATTCATGTACGAGCTTTCGCATATTTGGATATGCTTCAACGGGTTTGTGTGGAGTGAAATTGTTCAACATGTAAAATACGGGCAATTTATACCAAATAATCACACGTGTTGAACAATTTCTTTCCATAAGCCTGATTTATGGTATACCAAGTTCGATTTTGAACTGTATTCCTTGTATTTCTAGTAGTTAATTATAGTAACCATGAATTTATCAAGTGTCTTTGATAGCTGTGTGTTAAAAGGGCACTATAAATCAATAAAATATCATTTCATGATTATTACATATATAATAATGCAAACAATGATGTATAAATTAATTAATTTGGCTCAAAAGGCATTACCCTTGCATGTCTTTTTATTTTATTTTTCAAGACAACATTCATGTATAAATTAATTCCATTAGTCTCTAAAGGCATTACCCTTGCATGTCTTTTTATTTTATTTTTCAATAAAACATTAACTATATATAAAACCTTATAATTATATATAAAACCTTATCACTATAGATAAAACATTATAACTATAGATAAAACATTATAACTATAGATAAAACATTATAACTATGGATAAAACATTATAACTATAAATAAAACATTATAACTATAGATAAAAAATAACTATGGATAAAACATTATAACTATGGATAAAACATTATAACTATAAATAAAACATTATAACTATAGATAAAACATTATAACTATAGACAAAACATTATAACTATAAATAAAACATTATAACTATAGATAAAACATTATAACTATAGATAAAACATTATAACTATAGATAAAACATTGTAACTATAGATAAAACATTATAACTATAGATAAAACATTATAACTATGGATAAAATCGTTTTATTATCCGAGTGTTTTGAGCCGTCTCTGGCTTTTGGTTTTTCCTTTTTTTAGTTTTTCTTTGTGATCTTGGTTTTTATTTTTTTGCGACAGTTTTTTTAAGTTTTCACTTATATTCAAGCATCTCAAGTTTTTTCTTTTATTCAAAATTTTTTATTTTCTTTATTTTTAGTTTTTCTTATTTATTTTTCATTTTTTCCAGTAGTCAGGTGAGCATCTTGCGGCCTTTTGGCCTCTTGCTATCATTTTTATAATATTAAACTTATTAAATAGCTAACTATTTATCAAATCATTTGTTCTATGTTGTGTGCGGGAAGTTTTACTCATTCAGTGTTCATCTCCCCTCCAGGTGATGATCTTATGACCAACATTATTCAATATCGGGGAATGACTGATGACATTCTGGTGAGTGTGCTGCCCTCAACTGTGTTGGTGTTATAGTTGCATTGAATATATATATATATATATATATGTATATATATATCCCCGTAGTAATTATCTTTGGTTACAATATTAAAATTCAAATTCTTTGATCGAGCTTAACCCTTATATGGCTGAAGTAAAATCTCACATTCAGATACCATTCAAGCTAGATACCATTTGAATACTATACCGATAGCATTTCACCCTATACAGATACTATTTGAATGCATTAGGTGCATACATCTACTGGCAGGATGAGAATGTGCTGATGATGATGATGTTGGTGCGACGTCTCGACCTGCTCACATACAACCTGATGGTCGAAGAAAACGACTATGATGTATGCATAGTTACACTCACTCACACCGTACACCAGTGTACCAAGCAATAGTTCATCTCTGTGTAGTTATGTGAATCATGATGCCATACAGCAGTGTTGACACCCTATGTTATTTGCCCTGTTGACACTCTATTTTATTTGCCATGTTGTTGACACTATTTTATTTTCTCCGTTGCTGACACCCTATGTTATTTTACCTGTTGTTGACACCCTATATTATTTGCCCTATTGTTGACACCCTATGTTATTTACCCTGTTGTTGACACCCTATGTTATTTGCCCTGTTGTTGACACCCTATGTTATTTGCCCTATTGTTGACACCCTATGTTATTTACCCTGTTGCTGACACCCTATGTTATTTGCGCTGTTGTTGACACCCTATGTTATTTACCCTGTTGTTGACACGTTATTTGCCCTGTTGTTGACACCCTATATTTTATTTATCCTATCATTGACACCGTATGTTATTTGCCCTGTTGTTGACACACTATGTTATTTGCTACGGTTGATATTCCTGCGCCAGCCTGCGAATGATTTTTTGTTGACCACTGGCGTATTTCAGGGATTATGGGATTTAAGCGAACGCTTGGGAGAGGTAAGAAATCCAGGTTTGACGGAGGATGACATCGCTAAGCTCCCTTGGCAACCGTACGTTACCGGAACGAATGTCGAGTCACAATGTCGAATTTGTTTAGCGTCTTACGAAGCGGATGAAAAAGTGCGATATCTCGACTGTAAACACGATTTCCATGCAGATTGTATCGACGAATGGCTCAAGGTAAGACGTATTGTATTTAGGAATACTAGATCATCATTTCAGCTACATTTGTAGAGGGGGACGGAATAGCCCAGTTGGTAGAGCCGGATCTACACACCAGAAGTTGGAGGGTTCGAATCCTGGGCAATACCGACTGTTTTAAAAAGTATCCTTGTACAGGGTACCTTAGCCCTCGTCTTAATATCGTCCTTATAATAAGTAAGTACCAGTGCGGGGGGCAGCTGGCATAGTGGTTAGAGCGCTTGACTTTGAATCCGGGGTCCCTGATTCGAATCCCGCCCTGACCTGTATACTAACTGTGGCGTTTTTTGGGCTGAAAGCGCCTTAAACCCCATTGCCCATGGGGGTCTGGGTATCCCTTGCAGTGTGGTTCTGTTAGGGATTTTT
>WURV02184526.1:0-12944 GCA_011762755.2 Epimenia babai | reverse complement strand
CACTAATTGCCGTCCATCGCATTTCATATGCCACATTTGAGGAATGATGTGACAACTTCTGCCCAAATTTTTTTTATTTTTATTGACCCGCCTGTAAGACGGGGGGGGGAGTAGACTTTAAGGATTGAAATTTTGTCTTCAAAAACCGTCTTATAGGCGAGTATATACGATGATTGCCAAAAAAATGAAAAAAATGGTTTTGGATATTTTTATCGTCATAAAATTTCATCTTTTCCCAACATACTACAGAAAAATGGATAAATATATCAAAAATAAAAATTTATGACCATTGATTTTGGTGACATTTTTGTGGCTCACGCCGTATAATCTGCAATATTAGGCAAAATTAAGGCAAACGAACATACAATATGAATATTATAAATATTTAGGGAATCTGCACTTTATTATGCAAAAACGTTGTTAGAGAGGGATCGTGGTTCTTATAACCAGATGGTATCTTAGTGTATAAATTCTCATGTGATAAACACCTTCGTAGCCAATGATAAAACAACCATGACTGGTAGCCGGCGAGAGTAACACCCCCTTATTGTCATCGACTGTCTGACAACAAATAGATGAAATAGTGGGGTAAACGTAATTCAAACCACCACCTTGACAGTTGACCTTCGCTAATTCACGCCACTAGCTCCAAACGCCCACAGACGGTTTACACACGTGACACATATGTCTAAATCTGTGGCTCTTTGCAATAGCATGATAAGATAGCGTAGAAGTAAACACCCCTGTATCCAGAGCGCATCTGAAACAGGGCAACGTCAGAAGAAAGATGTCTTGTCCTCACTGCTGGGCAACCCAGCCTTTTTCTGTATGTATATAGATTATATCATATTATATATATTATTACAGTATATTATATACATTATATATAATATACTGTAATAATAATATATATATATATAATATGATAATATATATTGTAGTTATATTTATATAGCACGTTAATTGACGCGTGTTGCAGACATTTGTCCGATGGAATTTTCGTTACGCTTCACGCGTGGCAGACCCGAAGACAAAGCCCATCACGTGTATGTAAGTCAGCGCGGAGTGCGCTACGATAGAGCCACTCAGGGTGGAGTGTTCGTCCCCGGATCGCGTCTCCTTATCTACCGCTTCTCGTCATACTCTTGGCCAACGGTGTGGGGTATTCAAGTAGAGTTTCAGCACGTAGGATTTACAGCCGGCGCAGACGCTGTTCTTGTCTCTACCTGCGCTTGTATGAACGCACTTTCAGGAATCGACATTCGCTTGAAACGGGACGAGAATACCGGCGGTGTTACGATCGTTGCCGTGGTCGAGACATCTGTGAAACTGTACACGATTACAAGAGAACTATCGGTGCGATTGAAGCGGCAATCATAGTAACTATTTGGGTGTATATTCTGTAGCATGCAGGATACTGTATAGCTTCTATTAGTGGAAATTAAATGGATTAGTTTATCGCGATAAGAACGGTTTCCGTTTATCTCGTGCTTGTATACCATATTGTTAGTACTTAGTGATAAATTGTGATTAACACTAAACTCATTCACTCTATTGGCAAAATATTGACATTTTCTCGTTAAGTTCTATTGCCCCAAAAAGTAACATCGTTTTAAATTAACTGAGAATGCATTACATACGTTTCCTCGTATATTCTATCTGTTTTATCAATTTAAAGTTAAAGGTAAAGTACACCATTCGTAGATCGCAAGTTTCGAAACCGCGACCTTTCGGTTACAAGTCCGGTGTTCCTACCAATCTACAAACTGCTCCCCCGACATCAGCGACATTACACAATGTTATTCTCTTACCATTGTTACTGCCACCACATCGGCCGCCTCTGAATCTGTGTATTAGTCTAATCGATGTCTCGGAAAGGTATATTATCTAAAAATTGCAGACACCCACAAAGGTAACAGTGGCGCATCTGTCTGTACAAGCTGGAGGATTATTACGGCTCTCAGTGAGCGATGAACAAGGCGCGGTGACGAGCAATGTCACAGCTATATCCGGTCGGTATAACATACGAAATTGACGAGACAATATGATTGATATTTCTCAGGCTAAAATTGCATACATCGATCACTGAAAACTAAGGTAACCGCGAAGACGTCTGATTTAGCGCGCAATGCGCAAAGTATTTACTGACTTTGGTCACAATAAATAGGAATATACAGTTAACCGGTTGAGACGGGTATTCATTACCTTTGCTTCTATACAGTTGACGAGGTGGCCTCGTAACATTTCAAGCGTCAGGTGCTTCCCTGTGCACGATAAAATATTATGAAGTAAATTTTATCTTCGAGGTGGGGAAAATTTGCCCCAATCAAGTAAAATAATCAAAAAGTTATTTAATAAAATTAAACATTCACTTATTTCGATTTTATATACCGAATTCAGTAGTTTTATTAATCACGATTAACAGTTCTAAGGTATACAATGATATAAGACGTTACATATATCGGAAATTTCTGAAATATCGCAAAAATATGTTTTACCGCATTATTACTGCAGCCTCTTTGGTTATAGTTTAGGAGGTTCATTAATAGTGTTTTGGTGCTAATTTATATGTGTTATTTTCTGACATTACTTGGGCCATATCAGTGTTTTAAGTAGTGTATTTATTGATGTAAAGTGTGTTAGACAGCAATACTATGCACTTTGAATCAAATATATTTCATTTCATATTTCATTACACAATATACAGTATATGACTAAGTCGCACGTAGTTCCCATTCCCAAATAAACTATTAGATAGGCGGAAGATTAGCAACCCATATTGATGTGGGAAAAAGATGTCTTCATTGTTCAATATCGTCAAAAAGCGCAAGCGCAGTAATGGTTCTGATTTGCCAAAGAACGACCTTCATCGCATGTTGTCTTTATCAGCTCGTCAGCTTCCGAATATGAAATAAAATGCTCGTTACCACTACTGACAGGGACGGTAAAGGTATGTTGGTGTCCACTGAGTATAGGCAGCGCTCGACAAGATGAGAGCTTTGTCGGCATTTTATCGAAGGTACCGTGATAATATCACTAATGCTATAATTAAACACTGTTGGCCTAAACGTTTGATATAATATATACTGGTAGGTACCGTATCGCGTTGCTCATAACGAAGTTTTGTTCTCGAGATTGCTTCTTAACAGAAATTGCGTTTTTGAGTATCGTATAGTAATCTCTTTTTGTATTGGCCACTACATTTAGTCAGACTAGCACTCATTCCATAGTGACTCACACCCGCGCAAGGGAAGTTCTCGAGAGCAACACAATTACTTTATAACAACTTATAACAAGATACTTTGCCTTGACAGCTCATATTGACTTAAATAATTTACGTATAATAATCTGATAGTTGATTGTCTAAGTTGCGCTTGCACAGTCGGCTCGAATGTAGTTTCTATTTAATGCCTTATTATATGTATGATTGCAAGTTTTTTGCGTTTTTTCAGGCGGACGTCTACACGTATTGTTTGCCAAGCGACTTTCACACGCAGTGATGTGAAATGACGGACGCGGATTCCATGATTCAACGCTAGTGCAGAATTATCTCATAAATAATTTCTATAACTCTGATGGTAATTTTGAGTCAACACTCAGTTTTTGTCTCCTCGCTGTATGGCTGTATGGATATAACGAGCGTCCTTCGGATGTCCGTAATAGAAATTTTGGCGTAGAATAACTTGCTCATAGGTTATACACCTTACAATCTGGAAATGATATCTTACATTTTAAGAAATCACCGAGAAAACAAGAAATTACAGGCATTTTGTATTGTGAAAATCAACGTAAATCTTTACAGAATTTTACAATAATATAAAAGTGAAACCAAATGAAATTTTCGAAATGAAAAGAAAAAACACTCATGTACATAAGGATGTTGATTACCCTCTAATTCTAGCTAATAAGTGCGGGTGACGGTGTCCTAAAGGCTTTAATAAGTGCGGGTGACGGTGTCCTAAAGGCTTTAATAAGTGCGGGTGACGGTGTCCTAAAGGCTTTAATGGGTGACGGTGTCCTAAAGGCTTTAATAAGTGCGGGTGACGGTGTCCTAAAGGCTTTAATAAGTGCGGCTGACGGTGTCCTAAAGGCTTTAATAAGTGCGGGTGACGGTGTCCTAAAGGCTTTAACAAGTGCGGGTGACGGTGTCCTAAAGGCTTCAAACATAAAGTTAAACAGAACTTTTATAAAAGGTGGTCATTATCATGCATGAAAGGTTTTCATAAAATTTACACGTTTATAAGCCTAGGTTATTGGCTTCCAGACACTTTGAAACACTAAATATCACATCAGGATACTAAAAATCTAATTTATTGAAAAATGTCTCGCATTGACATTTTTGTCCTCTTCACCCTTAATTCCTTCGTGTGTAAGTCAACAGACATTTAACACTAGAAACTCATAGAAGCTGTAAAACTCATAGAAGCTATAAAAGCCATATAGGCTATACAAAAGTAGCCTAAATATACCCAATTGTGCCAAAATAACGGAAAAATTGCGAATGTAGTTCATCAAGAATAATTACTATTGCAGTAAAGAAATGTCGAGTATTTATTTTCCATTCTAGAGGATTATAGGTACGACGTTATTAGCCAACTTAACTATTATGGAAGCTGTCAGATTTGGTTTAGAGCACTGTGGCTGGTGAAATGCAAGAAACAATTATCATGAAGACCCACCTCAAACATTTTCTAAGACAGAAGTATTAGTTTTCTGACTGCAAACTCCACACGTGGGCTGTGATGCCTGTGGTATGATGGGGTGATCTTGCCTCTCAAGTCGGAGATGCACAGTTAACGGCTCCGAGGTCAGCCTGCTGAAGTTTGGGTCGCACTTAAGAGGTGCAGTGGCGAGAAAGAAGATCGAGTAATCGAGTAGTTGGTGGTATCCTGCTCGTGTTCGACGGTAAAGCAGTCATGCTTGCTGCATAACATCTAAACCATAATCAAAAAACGCCACTGCTTTGATCGAATAGCTATCCGATGTGTATCTACATTTTGACTTATACTTGAACTTATACTTGAACTCGGAGAATGTGGGCGTGGTGAGCAGAATCTTGTATCAGAGGGTGGGACCAGGTGCGGTAAAACTTTGATTAGTGGTAAAAATACGTTTACCACGAACAGATCTTGAGAAGTAATTTATCACATAATCACAGAGAAAAAGTTCGTTGATATACCTGCATGATCTCGTTCACGTACATAGGCAAAGACATGTAGTTGTGGGTTCAACATTTGAAAATGTTATGTTCTGTAACTAACAGCCAATGAAGTTGTTTTAAAGGCGTTGAAACTGCTGGTGAAGATATTCAGGGAGTACATGAGTACAGAATTACAGTAATCCAATCGAGCAATAACTAGCGAGCTATTGACGTTATGGGCAGTAGACGGGGTAATATCTAATAGTGGTTTATGTGTGTTCACATGACAAATACGGCAGATCCCGTTGACGTGAATTCAAGAGATAACGCAGAGATGTGAGTTGCCGCGTTAGCCATATCGTATAATATGAAAAGTGAGGGTAGCAGCTAATGGCCTAATTACGGTTATGATTAACACAAGCTTTCGTATACAATTACCAGGTGCAAGGAGTAGAAGTGGTTACACACACGGAATATATACTCGAACAGGAGTATGGCAGAGATAACATCATGGCTATTTAAACACAGCGATTCGCAGTGCAAACAATAGAAAACCCCCAGTAAGTCAGAAAAAGGCTAAAAGGCACCAACACATCAGGCTAGCTAGCCTGATAACAAATGCGATATAAAACAAAGTAGAAGTGAGAAAGGGAAACCGACCAATAGAAACATAAGGCAGAGATAAAGAGAGTAGTATAGGGATCGTTTTCGACCTGACTTTTAGGTTGTTTTCGATCTGACTTTTGGGTAGTTTTCGATCTGACTTTTGGGTAGTTTTGAATCTGAATTTTGAGTCGGTTTGAATCTGATTTTAGGTCGTTTGGAAAAGGAAAGTAATGAAAATTACTCTGATAATTTGAGGCTCCTCTGCGCCATTGTTTTAGTTATTGATTTTTTGGCGGGGGAAACAACTTCATAGCCCTTATGCGCATCGACCAGAGCGCGGGAAAGACGCCGAGGCGTTCTATTGTTGGCACGCTCTGCATGGATGTAATAGTGCATCTAACAATGGTGAGCGATGCACGAGGCAAAGCTTTAACTGTAAATCCAACACTCACTTAGAGCTATCCCATGCGGTCCACCTTATTACTATACCTCTCTCCTGGAACTATTGCGCCCAGGGTCACAACCAGCGCTTATTTGTCACATCCTACAACGTTAATGCTTTTGGTCACTCATTTTCCTATCATCTGTTATCATTTGATGGTTGACTAGTTGCAGATGTTGATAGTTGACTAGTAGCAGATGTTGATGTTTGACTAGTAGCAGATGTTGATTGTTGACTAGTAGCAGATGTTGATGGTTGACAAGTAGCAGGAGTTGGATGTTGACTAGTGACAGACGTTTATTGATGACAAGTAGCAGACATTGATGGTTGGTTGGTAGCAGAGGTTGATGATTGGTACTATTAGATATCATGAATACTTGATATCATGGTCTTAGTAATATTGCCCGTGGATTCAAATGTATTCTTGGTTCTTGTGGAACCAGATAACGTAACTTCTGTAGTATTAGATGCGGAAAGTTGAGGAGAGTTTTTATATCATCTGTACTGTGTATATTCAAAAACAAGAAGACATTTATATGCAATAAAAAAATACAGACACCTAAAGGGAGACTTGGGACACCATGTCCGTCGGCCATGTGTTTCAAAGCAAGTCATAAAATGCATACTGAAGTTGGGATAAATAAATTAAAGATCATGCAGTATAGCAGTCAACGGTACTTTAATAACTGTACTTACCATGTAATTATTCTGTATAACTAATTACTTGAGTATAATCTTAAACTTTGGACTCTTGTCAAAAAACCCCCGAATTTTCACATGAAAAATGAAAATAGTTACTAACTGGAGGCAGACATGACACCCTTTTGCGCATGAAGCTTGTTGTCACATGATTGCCTCTGAATAGACAATACAAAGTGCCTAGAATACTAGTTCGGAGTGGGGAAGTGAGTCCCAAGTCTGGCTAGTCCAAAGTCTCCCACCTCTCCCCCACACAGTTCCTCGCTCAAAACGACGTTGATATTTTACCGTGGCCATCGACCTCACCGGATTTGATACCTTCACTACAGACAGACATTGCCTCAACCGTTGCTGGAAGAATGGGCTGCCATTCCACAAGAAATTCAACATACGATCGGTGGGACAACGCTCCCAGTCAGCGTTCAATGCCAATGGTAGACATACTCAATATTACCCAAGTGAATACATGGATATTTTCCATATAATATGTTATTTAATGCTTAACTTAATCATATCTTACTATAATAATTATTTTCTAATGTTGGGTGTTCAGTATCTTTTCTCCCTGTCCCTTAACAGGGGATGCAACTCAGATGATACGATAACATTAATTTTGTTTACAATTTAGACAAATATAAATTATAATCTTTGTTATTTCTCATAGTGATTTCGATTCTAACTTCTAACTTCTAAGATAGCATTTGTCGAGACTTCACAATATCGATTAGCAAGTATTAATAGTACTACCGCCGTACCGGCGTTACCGCACACGATAACATTAATTTTGTTTACAATTTAGACAAATATAATCTTTGTTATTTCTCATAGTGATTTCGATTCTAACTTCTTACTTCTAAGATAGCATTTGTCGAGACTTCACATTATCGATTAGCAAGTATTAATAGTACTACCGCCGTACCGGTGTTACCGCACGAACGTGACTAAGTACTTTTACTTGGTAACTCGGTGAATACTAAATAAGTAACAAGTACCGGTACTAGTCACTACTACTTATGAAGTAGTAAGTACTAAGTAGTCTATTTGAGCGTGATTGTGGGACTTAATCACTTCACTTGTCAATGATGGAGATATTGAGACATAAGGTAAATGAAATAGAATCGACTCCAAAGTGTACGCAGTTCACTAATTCTGTCGAACTTTCTGCACACGGATTGACAGGTTATATTATTGTTATACTATTTCAGTATTTGTAATTACTTAACGGGGTTTTGGATGGTCTGTGACTATTACTTATGCACAGCGTCCTTGTCGTCTTTATACAATAATAGTTACTCAATAAATAGGTCTAGATGTTAATTTTACAACACAACGCACGCTGTACATTTGTTGGTATTTCTCGTTTTTAACAACTGTAAGGCCATCAAAATTGACTCTAGAGAGTCTAGGCTGTACTTCAGTCAGAGTGGTAACACCTGTACACACTTTACACTTATAATCAGTTAGATTTGTTAATCTTCCTATCACACCACTACATCTTTATGAACCCAGTGACTACAGGAAGTACCGAAGATAGAATTGTTGCCAACATCTCTCCTACAGACTGAACAAGGTCACATACATGACTCATGATTGGTCCATTTTCTGACCTGCAAATCATCACTTAGTATTCCCTATATTTACCCTTTGACTTTAACTTTTAAGCTTTCCATCAACATAATAATTCCAAGGGGCACCCTACCCTAAACTGACATGAGAGAACCTCAAGTACCATGCCGAACAACATAGGATTGCCTATCCCTATTGCAAACCTTTATACCAGATTTCAGTATAATCATCTTTAATCCTGACACAGCGTTGCTTCTTTTCATCAATAATGTTTACCAATCTTACAAACTATCCATCAACACCAAGAGTGTACATTGCCCACCAAACTACCTCCCTTGGGACCCATCAAAAGCCTTCTACATATTCCCGAATGCAAAATACTAAGACTTGATTTCTTTTTTCATAAACTTCTGCATCTGTCTAACCATAAAAATAGCATCTGTCATTCCTCTGCCCGGCATGAAACCAAAGTTACTGAACTGTTACAGTACTGTGCAAAAGTCTTGAGCCACCCACTGAATTTCAAATATTTTTGTCATTTAGGCATTTAGGGGCAATTATTTGGCATTATGAAATGAAATTTTATTGATTTGTTAGTGCCCTTTTAACACATGGCTATCAAAGACACTTTAAAAATTTACGGTTACTATGATAAACTAGAATTACAAGGAATACAGTTCAAAATCGAAATGGGTAATAAATGAGTCGAAAATAAGTGAGGCATATACAGTAAGATCACGCATTAAGAAAATATAACTAAAAATACAGCAGCACAGATCGGATAGTGGCACAGTGTTAGACATAAAATCACTCTGTAAAACTGTGTTAAATATCACACGAAAAATACAACATATAAGAAAATTATGTAGTATTGCATTATAAAATAACCCAGGTAAAACTATAATATGGCCAAGGGATGAAACATGGTAAAAGATAACATTAGCAAAACACTGTAAACTTAGCAAAACGCAGTAGAAAAAGGAAAGTTTCAAGTTTGGATTTAAAGGTATTTAACACTGTACATTGTCTGATGGGTGATGGAAGAGAATTAAAAAGAATGGGTGAAACGACTGCAAAGGTGCGGTCACCAAAATTAACCGGTCTAGAATGAGGAATGTTTCGAGTGACTGCTTGACTCTGTCATGTTGATCTACCGGTGTTTCGGACCGATATCAAGGATATGAGATATGATGCTGCAGTATTGTTTAAATCTTTGATTATTAAAAGCAGAAGCTTAAAAACAATGCGCTGTTGCACAGGCTGCCAGTGTAGGGACCTTAAAATTTGTTTGATGTGTTCACTCCAAGCTGTTCTAGAAAGGAGATGAGCACAACAGTTTTGTAATTTTTGTAGTGTGTTAAATTTGAAATTTTGGCAAATGAATGTAAAGGGAATCACAATTGTCCCGTTTACTAGTGATGTGAGCATGGATAAGGGCTTCACAAAAAAAATAATCCAGATATTTAGAGATTCGTCGAATATTTCAAAGTTGAGTATAGGAGAAGATATTTAGAAATAGTGGTTGAAAAGTAGATTGGTTATCAAAAATGATGCCAAAATTTATAACCGAGGTAGTAGGGATGATTTGAACATCCTTTGGAGTGATGGAGATATCCGATGTGGTCTGATTGCCAGAAGGAGATGGTATGAACATTAATTAAGTTTTTGTGGGGTTAATTTTTAGTTTATTTATTGTCATCCAATCATAGATATGGTCAAGGCAAGCCGAAATACGGTGGAGGGTATGTTGGAGCTCTACAGGATTTTTGGTATTGACTAGTATCCACAGTTGGGTATCATTAGCATATAACATATAGTGGAGACCATGTCTCTATGATGTCACACAGGGGAGTGGTATAAGCCATAAATAAGAATGGTCCCAAGGCACTTTCCTGGGGGACACCATATGGCAATTGAAATGATTTAGAGGTATTTTCTAAAGCATTGGCGTGAGAAGATCTCTGAGAAATATAATCCTCATCCTTTCACGGGCCGATCCGACAATTCCAAACCGTTTCCGTAGTCTGTTTATAAGAATTCTGTGATCGATAAGGTCCAATGCTGCACTGAGATCTAAGGCAGGTGAACTTGGTGGACTCAATTCATGTGTCTAGTTCTTCATTAACCATAATGAAAGCTCATGATCTGGGCAGGCAGGTGAACTTGGTTCACTCAATTCATGTGTCTAGTTCTTCATTAACCATAATGAAAGTTCATGATCTGGGCAGGCAGGTGAACTTGGTCCACTCAATTCATGTGTCTAGTTCTTCATTAATCATAATGAAAGCTCATGATCTGGGCAGGCAGATGAACTTGGTCCACTCAATTCATGCCGCTCGTTGTGAATTCAATACAGTCTCATCAGATTTCAAAACATGACCACAGGATGCAAGAATCCCTTACATAATGATGCAGCTTTGGATTCAAGCTGCCCATTTGTAAACTTTATCATCCAACAACGACACAGCATGAATCAAGTCTTCCAGTATTCAAATTTTTTGATTTAGTGACTAGACCACCTGGCCTTTACCTATCGTATCAAGAATCTGTTAAATATGTCCATTGCCTACCTTTTGTTTTGAGGCTTCTTTAGGAATAGCATCTATCACCTGGATTTGGCAAGATGTTGATGATATGCTGAACTACTCCTTATAGTCTCAGGCTAGATATCGCCGTAATTGTACTACTCGTTATCACAGCAATGACAACGTTCATGATAATCTGGGATGAAATACACAGAAAAAACCTATACCTTACCCCTATTAATATCACATTGATGATAATGATAGTAATAATGATTTATACTGTTTCTCCTTGTTTATGTTGATTTCATGACTATGACTTCTCAGGCATCACACTGCATCCGTATCAACTACAAGGTGTCACCTGGATCATTCAGTGTTACCATAACAATCATGGGTGTATCCTTGGTGATGAAATGGGTCTCGGTAAAACGTGTCAGGTATTGTCTACGTTAGTGTACTTAGTTAACGGTAGGCTGATTAGATATAGGTTTTATTTGTGGTGAATAAATTTGAGTTGTTCCAATGAGATATTGCTGCTGCAGCGAAGGTGATCAAAAATGCTACAGAATACCTACCATGCAACTGGGCATACTGCTCACTGACTTTGGGGGCCTATTACCACTGCGCAATGACTGCTAAATTGTATTACAAGTTACAACATAGACACAAGTCACTCACAGGCCAAGAGCATGTGACACTGGCCGACAATCCCAAAAATGCATCAGTATTCAGTCAGTGCGAAATCAGCTATGATCAGCTGCCTTTTGATGTTGCACACTTAACATTGACTCTACCCTCGTTACGAATGACTGCATCAGTTGCCATAAGAGTTATATATAAAAAATATATAAGTGAATTTCTATGATGAATAGTTACCGTATATCTGTATTATTGGTCGGTTTCAAACGTGTTTTTTATTTATTCAGACGATTGCATCGCTTATATACATAAAGAGCAAGCAGACGACGAACCTGCCTTTCCTTATTATCTGTCCCCTGTCTGTGATGGGCAATTGGCAGGATGAGTTGTCTAGGTCAGACCCTATAACACACCAAACACAAATATATCGCAATTTTCCTTCTATAAGGAAAATTCCTGTATTTCATTACATTTAAGTGTTTTATTTTTTAATCCCTTCAATTATTCATCCCGAATCTTCATGAGGACTTCTTTTCTTTGTAAATTTAAATTTATGAATTAACTCAATGTCTTACTGAGTTATACACTGAGTTATTATCTCAAGATTATCTCTCTAGTCATGGAGTGTTATGTATGCTGACTACCTTAGTCATGGAGCGTCATGTGTGCTGACTGCCCTAGTCATGAAGCGTCATGTGTGCTGACTGCCCTAATCATGGAGCGTCATGTATGCTGACTACCCTAGTCATGAAGCGTCATGTGTGCTGACTGCCCTAGTCATGAATCATCATGTATGCTGACTACCATAGTCATGGTGTGTCATGTATGCTGACTGCCCTAGTCATGGAGCGTCATGTGTGCTGACTGCCCTAATCATGGAGCGTCATGTATGCTGACTGCCCTAGTCATGAAGCGTCATATGTGCTGACTGCCCTAATCATGGAGCGTCATGTGTACTGACTGCCCTAGCCATTGATCATCATGTATGCTGACTACCATAGTCATGGTGTGTCATGTATGCTGACTACCCTAGTCATGGAGCGTTATGTGTGCTGACTGTCCTAGTCATGGAGCGTCATGTATGCTGACTGCCCTAGTCATGGAGCATTATGTGTGCTGACTGCCCCAGTCATGGAGCGTCATGTGTACTGACTGCTCTAGTCATGGAGCGTCATGTGTGCTGACTGCTCTAGTCATGGAGCGTCATGTGTGCTGACTACCCTAGTCATGGAGCGTTATGTGTGCTGACTGCCCTAGTCATGGAGCGTCATCTGTGCTGACTGTCCTAGTCATGGAGCGTCATGTATGCTGACTGCCCTAGTCATGG
>WURV02184515.1:0-12944 GCA_011762755.2 Epimenia babai | reverse complement strand
TTGCTGAGCTGGCTTTTTCTGTGTTCGATTTAATGGCAGATATAAACTTATTATTGAATTTGAACTCTATGCCCAAGTAACGGAAACATTCTACAACTTCAATTTTTTTATCTTTATATTTGAAATTTAGTTTATCATACTTAGGTTTTCTATTTGCAAATACCATTATTTTGGTCTTACTTTCGTTGACCGTCAGTTTGGTCCTGTCGCAGTAAACGACGAGAGCGTCCAGACACTGCTGCAAATGCTGCTAGCTGTCAGCCAGGATGACGGCGTCGTCCGCGTATAGCAGACACAGTAGCTGTACAGCTTCACCGTCCCCGGCATCGACTCTCAAAGCACAGCAGCCTTGCTCCAACAGACACCGCTCCATATCGTTTACGAACAAAGCAAACAAAACAGCCGAGCAATTTTCACCTTGACGGACTCCATTCTCACACATAAACCAATCAGTAATGACGTCATTAACCTTAACTCGCGATTTTATTCTCGCGTACATAGATTTCAATACATTGAAAATTCTTCCCCTTATTCCAGATTTGAGTAGCTGTGTCCACAGTAACTTACGATTCACATTATCAAAGGCTTTGGCAAAGTCGACAAATAAACAGAACAATTTTTTACGTCTCGCCAAGAACACATCAACGATTGTTTTCAAATTAAAAACCTGCTCTATTGTACTATAAGTTGGTCTAAAGCCAGCCTGATTACCGTCTATTATTTTATGCAATTCGCAAAACCTTGTTAATCTGTTATTAATTTTTTTCGTGAAGTATTTACATGCACAGCTAATTAGAGTTATTCCCCTGTAATTAGACGGATCTAATTTATCGCCCTTTCCCTTATTGAGTAAAACAACAAGTCCTTCTAGCCAGGTTTCCGGGAAGGTTCCCTTCATTAAAATAGCATTAAAAAGTTTTAGCCACGCAGGCCACATAATGTCTATTGATTCTTTTATAAATTCATTGGGAATCTGGTCAAATCCGGCACTTTTGGATGTTTGAGGCTGTTTGCACGTTTGAATAATTTCCTGATATGTAATAGCGTCATAATTATCATCACCAGCACCGCCATCTTGAACTAAGGGGCGCCGCGACAGCGAGATTCATCACTTCAACCACGGTTTCGTTTATTTTTATGTTTTGTCATAAATGGACATTCGAGATCAAGTGTCACATTGAGATGATTAACAAAAAGGACGTTATACAATAGTCCATAGTCTTATAGAATCTTATTCGATAAGCCTGAAGAAGCATATTACATATATATAAGTTTCTTTACGAATAAACTCAATGATGGGAGTGATGGGAATTGTTATAGAATTTCCTGATGAAATCAGTTGCGTAGTGCATCATCATCATCAAATTGTCTCAAGACGATTAATCTAGCGGGATCGTGTGGACGCAGCGCAGGAAGTGGGTGACCAGGGGTGTGTGTGTGGAGCTCTCGTCTCGAGGCGGGGGGATGAGGCATGAACCTCACGACGCAGAAACTGATTTTACGCGAGATTGACGCATCACGAGCGTCTGTAAATCCTACTACATCGTAGATCTTCGTCTGCAATTTTTAGAGAAGCGCAACGCCACGGAATTGACAACAGCTAATAGATAAGGGCAGTTCGAGAGGTCGTGTTAGTTGAGCCCATTATATAACAATGTCTAACCCACCAAATACACTAGACCACCAAATACACTAGACCACCCAATACACTAGACCACCCAATACACGAGACCACCAAATACACGAGACCACCAAATACACTAGACCACCAAATACACTAGACCACCAAATACACTAGACCACCAAATACACTAGACCACCAAATACACTAGACCACCCAATACACTAGACTACCAAATACACTAGACCAGCAAATACACTAGACCACCCAATACACTAGACCACCAAATACACTAGACCACCAAATACACTAGACCACCCAATACACTAGACCACCAAATACACTAGACCACCAAATACACTAGACCACCACTTGGCCGAGCAATGTACGCGCGGGAACAAGGTCGTATCAACCTTGCTCATCATGATACCAATTCGGGTTGGATTCTAAATTTCAAAATTTCGCTTCCGCGTCTAATCTTCACAAAAATTTTGTCAGCTGATTCGACGGCAGTATGGACGTCCGCCGAAGACTTGACTTCGTTATCGTTAATGCTCACGATGATGTCTCCTGGTCGCAGGCCAGCTCTGTCTCGCAAATATACACAATGTATAGCCAGCTGTCTTGCAAATACAAACAGTACAGCTAGCTGTCTCGCAAATACACATGAAGTACAGCCAGCTGTCTCACAAATACACACAGTACAGCAAGCTGTCTCGCAAATATGCACAGAGTACAGCCAGCTGTCTCGCAAATACGCACAGAGTACAGCCAGCTGTCTCGCAAATACACACAGAGTACAGCCAGCTGTCTCGCAAATGCACACAAAGTACAAACAGCTGTCTCTCAAATACACACTATGTACAGCCAGCTCTCCCGCAATACACACCATATTACAGTCAGTTACATACTATGTCAACTATATAGTCAAATACATACTATGTACAGCAAACTCCACCTTGCATACTCATCAAGTAGAGACAGCTGTCTTAAAAATACAGGTCCTGCTATAGTTAGTTGTGCCTCACAAATACAAAACACATTAGCCAGCACTGACCCGCAAATAAGTCAACACATCATACATCCGGGTCAGCATTTCAAAAACAAAACATGCATATGTATACAGGTACATGTGACTGTTAACATAAATAAATTAATATTCAACTATCCTTACTCTATCTGGATAGGTTTTCATGTAATTGAACAATCGATTATTCAAGTTTCATTCACCGAGATGCGATAGGTACCAACAGTACGCCAACAATGTCCACACAGGTAGGTGTGTAGTATTTAATGTTAGCTACGGAGCTCATTGCGTTACACGTACGTGTATGCTGGCGAGCCAAGAATGATCTTGTACACAAGTACGCCGAACGTTATGTCGGGAAAATCTCGCACTTTCTGCTTGAGTTCGAGGATAATACCGGGCGTGAGGGTAAGCATTGTGAGACCGATGTAGCGGCGCTGGGGGGTGGATGGCGTCGATGACTTGAACCAACCTTTCTTCTCACCTGCTCGCACACCTTTATTCTCAAGTGAAAGGTAAAGGTGAAGGACAGGTTCTCGGATGCCGTTTACAATGAAATGTTTTTGGCAGCTTTTCAGCGCATATACAATACCTTCGAAACTCACATATCACCCGCCAAGGATAATATCGAGCATCTGCCCATTTTTGAGACGGGTTTACTGTAACAATCGGGGATAAATGACTCGCTGAGGATCATCGCAGGAAAGTCGCCGGCTGGGAGGTTTCGAACCTTTCGATTACGAGTCCAGTGTTCCTACCACTCGACTAACTGTTGCCCAGCTGCAACTACATACTTTTATACTTACAGAAATATCGCCATTCTCACTGTCAGCAGTTGCGTTGGGGGTTGGAATCCTCGCATTTTATAGAAAAAATTGCGAATTTCGATCCGCAGGTACAATAAGCATCTCCCCGCAGCTTTCACTTCGTTAACGTAAAAATCGTAAACCACAGATAAATCAGAGATAAAAAGGCGAAGCACAATCTACGCACTCAAAATATCAGCCAACGGAGGTTCTCGCATGCTGTTTACAATAGATGTTTATGGCAGCTATTCATCGCCAATACAATACCTTTATTGTATCACTCGCGGAACACCCCTGAGGGAAAATATCACGCGTGAAACCTTTTTAGAGATGGGTGTAATCCAGTAATCAGGGATAAATAACTTGCTGACGATCATCATAGTAAAAGCAACTGGCCAGAAATTTTGAACGCGCTTTCTTTCATTTATGAATCTAACGCCTGTACCACTGA
Organism: Epimenia babai; assembly: GCA_011762755.2. NCBI lineage: Eukaryota > Metazoa > Mollusca > Solenogastres > Cavibelonia > Epimeniidae > Epimenia > Epimenia babai. The sequence goes on along the minus strand of WURV02184515.1, from coordinate 9,039 downwards.
ACTATCCACTTCGCCGAGAGCCTTTATTGGTTGATACTTTCTATCTAGGCTTCACCTTGAGTTGTACATAAGATAAAGTAAGGAACAACATACGTTTCTGCTCAAAATCATCGGCTTTTTTCATAAACTCCTGAGCGTAGTCGGAGGGTATGGCGAAAGAGATCCCGGGGGTCACTTTCATCGTGTTGATGCCTATTGCTTCGCCATCCTACAAAAAGCAATAACTTATTAATGATAAGCATGGTCAGCTACTAAGACTGGCACCGTGTCACATTAGTTGCAGTCTGGCTCTATGTAATATTGAAGAAATAGACAGAAACAGATATTTGCCTTTGGTTTTGGTATAAACCTCTTGTAAATGATTGATCTAGTGCACAAATGACCTAGAAAAAATTTTCCATCTGTACATTAGGAAAGTCATTGGTCTCGGCTCGACACAAATTTTATTCTGTTTATCTCCCTTCTGTAAGTCTTTAACCACTAGGGTTACCTCCCTTTGATGTCGCAGTTATAAGTTTCTGTCGAATACATTTTTTCAATAAAATGAACGTACATTCGATAGAATTTATGAAAATTTTATTTGATCCGACCTGACAAGAAAAAAATCCAGGTTTCCTACAGTGGTTAAACAATCAATGCTACTTTAATCCATTATATAGTGTATAAAACAACTTGATGAACATTCTCGGGAGCTACATAGCTCGTGCAGAAACGTTCGTTAACGAATACACGCGGATATACCAATACACGAAACAAATTTAACCCCTTTAAATCACTGGGGAGGAGAAACATTAAAAGTAGATTATTGGATTGAAATGGAGGATACAACTGAATACTTACCAAATTTATTAATGGACCACCTGAATTTCCAAACTGAAAAAATATCATTAAAATATCATCGTTATCATCACGGTTGTCATCATGGTTGTCGTCATTATTAGAGAACCGACTGAAAACAGCACTATAATATAAGAATGCTGATTTCTATTCGTTGGGATATTCAAAGAAATACATAAAGTAAAATTAACACAAATTAACAGTCCAATTACAAAAAAAATCACATCAGTCACCTCAATCGGTACAGACGTGAAATTCTGGTGTTGGTCAAATGATTATAGCTGCAGTCATTTCTGGGACGGTCTGTGGTTCCATGTGGTTCCAAGGGACCATAAGGAATACCATATTTAGTTCTGCCTATCATCTACAGTGAAATAGTAACCGCAACAGATTAATTGTTGAGACCAATTATACTTTATTAAAGAACAAACCTTCGCATGTCAAATATTCTTCTTCAGGTTTGTGAAATGAAAATCACTCAAAAGTTGTTACCTTTACTATTTTATCAGATATTTTAAACACTTATACAGCACTCCCTAACCTTACTATGAGATGAATAAAATTCTCCTACATGGAATATTACGGTGTGGGTTATTCTTATATCCCTTAAGTGAACTACTCTGAATCAACAAATTATTATAGGCATGATTGATATGAAAAGCATTACAAAGCAGAAATAGGAAGCTAGTTATTATCATCATTATTGCTTATTACAGATTCAGCTTAAAGGGTGTTATCTTTCTATTTTTCGTAAATATCGAATGGTACTTTTGATATTTTCATCTGGATAAAATTTTTTTAATAAAATCAATTCTGGTTATTACCGAGTGCTGGATATGAAAGGAATTCTTTCTATCAACCAAAACTTAGCTTGAGCCAAAAGGATGTACAGTATTTCCGTGAAAGTTCTCTCACAAGTAAAGGGCATTTATTTTATGCAACTATCGTCATTTTAGGTAACAACAAACAAACTAAAAGCCACAAGTAAACAATAAAATAATATACAAAAACTTTTTATTTTATAGCTTTAGTTTTATACGGCTCTAGGGTATTTTGCAACTGTACAGAAATATATGAACTGTCGTCTGGTAGAAACTGAAATTTTGTACGTAGTACAGTAAAAACTGTCAAGTTAAAACCATCAAAATTAAGAAAGAAGATTACAAATGCTATGAATTGATGATGTAATGAATACATATGTTCTGCATGTTTGGTCATGGGATTAACACCAATGCTGTTGGGCGGTAAGCAACTGACTTTTCGCGCTGAATCTATTATAAGATAACGGACATTGATATTAACTGGAGTTTTTATAGCGATAAATGAATCTTTTGTCAAACAGAGTACTTGCTATTATGCGGAAACTTAATAATAAATATTGACAATAAACGAAATAATTTCCAAAGGACAAGTAAGATAAAAACGGGACTAGACAAAAAGTTATATTAACCAAATCTTTCTATTAACTGAATCTTTCTATTAACCGAATCTTTCTATTAACCGGCGTGATAATATCGTGGATTGACTGTATATAAAGAAGATCACCAAAATTAAAAAGACCGTATCAAGCCACTTACATTAATCACAGCATCAGTCTGGATATACTCAATGTCACGGTTATGAATCCCAAGTTCCTGGCCGCCACGGTTGACTGAACTCACTATACCAGCAGTGACAGTGTTGTTGAGAGACAGGGGACTGCCCATAGCCACCACCCACTCTCCCGGACGTACGTCTGATGATGAGCCGAACTTAATCGTTGGTAAATTTTTCTAAAATTGCAATTTCACAAAACTCAATTTTTTTATTTACTGACTTTTATTTAAGTAATCAACATTATCTAAACATCAACATTATTTTACAAAGGTAAAATTGTGAGTGGCGATCTGTACCAGTTACAGAGCTGTCCTGCCCAATCACTGGACAATCACATGACAAGCTAGGCAAGGTACCTTCAAGTGAATTAACTTTACTTATAAAACATTATCTTAATATTATTTAGTTGATAAGGTGCTACCCTTGTCTTCGTCATATTCTATGATGCGGCAAATATCGCCACTAATACTACAAGTATTATTAACTTACAGCATCAATTTTTAATGTTGCCAAATCAGACACAGGGTCAACGACCTGCACGATGCCTTCATACGTGCGGCCATCGTGGAGTTTTACAGCAACCGACTGCTTATTAGCGACAACATGTGCATTTGTCATAATGAGGCCATCGCTGCGAACTATGAACCCTGATCCATTTGATATGGTCATGAATCGGCCGTGAAATGGATGACTGCAACAGCAAACAATCAAATATTTTAGTAACATCAAAGACTTATATAACAAAATGTGAGAAAAGAAATTTATACATTTTAGAATGTTATTTGTGTGAATGGTATTATATAAAAGGTACATAAAATAGTAATTAAACTTTCCTTACTTTCCCTGAATTTCTAAATGCACAACAGCTGGAGCAACTTTTTCAACCGCGTCGGCAATGAAGTTAAGACGGTGTGATGGTTTTGGTAATTCGCCAGTATCACCCCTTTCTGCATCCGTAAAACCTACAGATGAATATCGTAATCCGCCTATACCAATCCCGAGTAAAGTCGTTAACCCGCATAAACGAGGCCATACCCGGGACTTAGCGTATTTTGCAAAATTAGCGCAGTGATTAAAATGTGTGCCGTAAAAACGATACAAGATGTGAGGATGACTACGAGTATATGTATTAAACCAGAGAACCCCATCAATGCTAATACGCAGTAGTTTTCTGACAGCCATGGACGTCGCCATTTGTACGGAGTTATCCGCAGAGAGTATAATAATTAGAGCGTAATGATTTTAAAATTTCATGGTCTACAAAAGTAAATTTATTTATAGAGCATAGAGAAGGTAGACATGTGTGTTATTTCTTTATCAAACCATTAATATATGTAGACAATATTAGATAATATTAAATAATTTAATAAACTATTGCAGTAGTATAATACGACACTTATCGCTTTTATCGTTGCGATCTGACTCAGTGAGTGATTGAACTGAGCGACGAGCGTGGAATTGCGGCAAATGGTTTCTATTTCAAAAGAATCAAAAGGCAAACGCGAAACTAAATAGAAAATAAAAACAGGTAACAGTCCATTTCGTTTTGGATGTGCGGGGTATCACATGATTCGATAGATGTCATTGAATGCCGTCAGCTGCTGTTGCGGTATCCTTTAAAAAAAGACAACACTCGGGCTTTAATTAAAGAAGACAGTGGATGGCTTTCAACGCTCTCTGCGAACAGGCCACCACCAAACCTTTCCGCCTATTATTCACCTACGTAGCATCAACGTGGATTGAGAGCACCGTATGGTCGATAGCGGGGTGGAGCTTACAATTTTTATAGTGGTTCTAACTGATCTTCGTTCATTAATTTAACATTTACTCGTAATATTCAGAATATCAATGTCCGAGTTGACTCGGGTTTGTGTGCGAGTTGACTAGCCCCGTGTCCGACTTGACTAGAGTTATGTCCGACTTGGTTTGTGTCCGAGTTGGTTTGTGTCCGAGTTGACTGGATCCCATATGTATAACCATGTTGCAGTATTTCTTGAACAAGATCAACTAAGTCCAGTTCAACAACCAATCGTATCCTGGTATCCCATCACATTCCATTCATCTTCACACACTGACCCCGTGTAGCCTAATACCTAAACATCATTATCCCAGAAATAATGAAAAATCATGCTAAGAGCACTCGCTAACTTTGCATATGATGTCATCATTTCATGAGCACAAACAGAGAGAATGATAAACAGTGTGGATGTGAGCGGATGAATTGATTATTTTGCATTCATGTCATCATTTCATGAGTACACGCAGAGAGAATAATGTAAAATGTGGATGCGAGCGAATGAATTGAATATGTTGCATATGATGTCATCATTTCATGCGCACATGCAGCGAGAATAATAGACAATGTGGATGTGAGCGGATGAATTGAATATTTTGCATTTAACATCTTCATTTTTCTGAAAACAAGTTTGGATTGGAAAGGTTTAGCAAAGGGTGACTACTTATCGAACACCTTGTAACATATTAAAATGGTAATATTATTAAAATATCGTTATTTGTATTGTATGTATATTTTTGTTGCTGTCTATGCTGATATGTGTCACACAGTTTGAATCCCTTCATCCGTTGTGCTTGTAGAACCTCGTGAAGTTTGAAAGGATGGTGGTTTTTATCTGTAACGGATGCGGGGACTCGCTCAAGCGATCGGAAGTCGATACTCATACCTACAGATGTCAAAACTGCACATCCGTATCGTGCGCAGACTGTAACAACGATTTCTTGTACGTTCGGGCTTACTGCATAATAATGTTTTAAATTATGGCGACAAAACAGTTAATTAAATTCTTCAATAGAAGTAAATACATTTCAAAATACTTAGATAATTTACACGATAAAAGTTATAATTATATCGCAATCTCGTTCGTTGAAATAACTCCATGAGATTGTTGTGCGTATTTGTGAGTTATGACGTATAGCAGTTGTATAAAAGCTTCTTTGGTTGAACTTGGCCAGATTGGCCCGATTATATTAAAACTTGGAATACTTCTCGTTATCTCATAACCTGACGCAACAACTGTTTAATACAGTTGATTTATGTAAGATGACAAAACCATTTACAATAACCAATTGCTGTTATATGTATAGTGCACACAAAACCATGAGAGTACTTAAAATAAAAGCCTTCTCCAACCTCTTCATGTTTAGAATATTTCAAGGATAACAATATCGTGCTTTTTCATATTTCTTATATGTCCAAAAGACATTAACATCCCATATACATTCCTCTATAGAGTCTCAAAACTCGGGATCTCAAAAAGCGATGTTTTACCACATGAATTTATTTTATTAATGAGACGATCATTTGATAAAAACAGGAGTTCTCAGTTATTTACTGTAACTGTGAGATGTGTTTTTATCTACCCCCAAGAGATGTGGATGATCGTGTTAGCCATATTGTAAAGGTGACACCGTTAATTTGAGAGTGGTTTACTGTTAGAGCTGCCACCCCCTGTGAATCTTCGCAAACCGTCATTCGCCAAGCTGCGCAACTACTTATTAGTGATTTTAAATAACATAAATAAAAAGAATAAAAGAGAAATAAATAAGTAAAATTTGGCATTCTGAGTAGCCATTAATATTTGTATTAATTATTCACTGTCCATAAGGCTGGTGTTGAAGCAATTCCTGAAAGGCTGCCGTGAAAATTTTTTCTCCTCAAATATCAATCCTATTTCACATGGGAGACTTTGTGCAGTGTCGTGCAATGTCACGCGGTGATATGTACCGACTCATAGAATGTCATGCAACGTCTTGTACTGAGACCGTTCTCTTTACCAGCGGGAAGGATTACAAGGCACATCAGACATGCATCAGCGAAGTTGAGAAATATTCTGCTAAAGACTTCAAACCGAAAGTAGCTAAGGGTGTCGTGAAGCAGGATAGCTGGCTCAAGGTACGACAAAGAAACAAAGAATTACGCACCTCGCTTTCTAACTAAAGGCATCTATCACCAACATTCGTATGGAATAATCTAGATAAAATCATTAATTTTCTCAAAAATATCACTGCCGATATTTGTTTCACCCGCCCCTTTTCCAATATAACGTGGTCTTGTACCTTTTCTACAGAAACTACACAATTTATTACTCAAGGAATCACACAATTTCGGAAATTCACAAACTTACAATATTGTTATATTGCATGGTTAAAATTGCTTTACACGAGAAGACATTAATGGACTTGAAGATGTTGATGGACTTAAAGATGTTGATGGACTTGAAGACGTTAATGGACTTGAAGGCGTTGATGGACTTGAAGACATTGATGGCATTACATACATTACTCACACTGCTTCTTCCAATGGCCGTATCCAATCCATAACTATCTTGATTCATCGAAATCGTGTTTTCGTTAACTTAATTAAGTGAGGTCTGTTTCTATTGTGGACATTTGAGGCAAGGAAATTTTCTGGAAAATTTTTATCCATACTGCAAAATTTTATGCATTTCTGTTTCTCATGGCACATTCTGTATGGGTGGAATATTTACTATTTCCTCTAACTGTGGTTAGACTCACAGTACACGTACAGTATACACAGGCATATTGTCTCTCGTTTAATATGGATGGATCATATCATAAAATTAATTATCTTCGTTCTTGAATGCTCATTTTTGCTGCAGATCGTCACAGAGGCCATAGCCAGTCCGCAGCTGCCGGGAAATCTTAATGCTGTTGCCCAGGGTTTGAAGGGTAAAGGGAACGTACCCCGCTCAAAGCCGCGATTCCTCGTGAGTTCATGCACGTCGCAGATAGATTGTTGATTCTCAACGGGTCTAAACCGAAAATATTCGAACTTTGAATTTCCTGGTCCATCAAAATCGTGTCGTGTTTCATAATGAGTATATCCACTGTGTAGACTTTAGCATTTTAACAGCCCCGTACAGATGTAAACACTTGAAACAATCAAATGTAGAAATGTGGATAGAGTGGTAAGAACAAAGTTTCAGTACTACTTGATTAAAGGGAGCTAATAACAGTCACACGGACAATATTGACTGATTCTTTATATCGTCATAAGATTTATTATAACCTATCAAAATATAAATATTCAAGAACGGAAATCTGGCTCATTTTCTGCTGTTGAGCAGTAAATCTGTAACCTCTCGCATGTGGACAAGCTTCCAAACGCTGCGCATGTGCTGCTCGCTGGAAACATTGAAAATACTCATTCTGTATTTGTCCCGAGCAAAATTGTAAATGCCACGTGTATGGAATATAGGGCGGGGATGATCCGCTTCCTGGGCCATTTATGGCCCTTTATCGAGCATTAAACAGTGGTTATCACGCCCTGGAATGCCCTGTTAACTCGATTTATTGCGGTGGAAAACTCGCCCTTGCGCAAACTGTCGAGTCTGAGCAGACGGGCGATGTTTGTGTATTCGTTCTGCTGGCGTCGAATAACAACAAACGGCGTACCCACGTATGTCACACACTCCGCTGAATCTGTGATGGGTGCTTACTGACTAGGTAAAGTGAGATGATGAGATGGCCGAAAGATGGTCTGATGACGATTAGAGAGAGGGGGGATATAGGGAGAGGGAGGGAGGGAGAGAGGAAGGCGGAGGGAGAGGGAGAGAACGAGGGAGAGGGAGAGAACGATGGAGAGGGAGGGAGAGAACGAGGGAGAGGGAGAGAACGATGGAGGGAGGGAGAGAATGAGGGAGAGGGAGAGAACGATGGAGGGAGGGAGAGAATGAGGGAGGGGAGGAAAGGGAGAAAACGAGGGAGAAGGAGGGAGGGAGGGAGGGAGAGAATGAGGGAGGGAGAGAACGAGGGAGGGAGAGAACGAGGGGGGGAGAGAACGAGGTAGGGAGAGAGGGAAGGGAGGGAGGGAAGGAAGGAAGGACGACATCATCAGTATGCGAAACACAGGCACATCCGCGAGGAATCCCTTGCAATACCACGCGATAAGGGCTACCCAGACTCGTGTGGGGACACAGTCTTAGGGCCACAGGCCGTACACTGGCTAGACCGATAATTGAGCCACGGTCGTGTGGAATTCAAATCCGTTTTCCAGAGCGATGCGTCCTGATAAAAGTTTTACGGTGTTTGTCACCGCTGTGTCTGCAGAACTTTATGAAGAACTGTCTAAAAAGTCACGGAGACGCGTCAACCTTCGAGCAGTTGTGGGAGTTTCTTAATACATTCGCGGTTCGTCAGATTTTTAAACCTTTTAAAGGTTAATTAACATCATGAATAAATTATATACTCGATATATTCTTACTATATTCAGTACCTGTGTATTATATGCTGGTGATATGTAGTCAAATATGTAATATTAACAGACTAATACTAATGCTGTGTTTACATACATATTGATGTCATATCTGTGTATGATGTGTAATAAATAATATAATAATAATACGACGATGACGGTTACACGCATTAAACGAACAGTAAAGCTTCATTCATAACTGAATACTAGTTTTGTGAGGGACAAAATTGCAAGTTGTAAAAATAATTACGATTTCCTCTTTTCAAGGAAAATAATGGCTTTGTACTTCAGTGTACAGGTTCATTGATGGGTGCGACGGGGATGGCATACATGACTTTATATCGTGTGCGCGTTATCTCGTGTGCGCGTTATAT
>WURV02184504.1:0-12946 GCA_011762755.2 Epimenia babai | reverse complement strand
AGACGGGTTTACTCCAGCAATCGGGGATAAATGACTTGCTGAGGATCACCGCAGAAAAGTCGACTGGTGGGAGGTTTAGAACCCGCGACCTTCCGGTCACGAGTCCCGTGTTCCTACCACTTGACTAACTTTTCCCCTGTATGCAGGTGATTCCAAATTCTTGATGTTTTCGCGTATTACTTTAGCATATATACAAGCATGAGAGAAATGCACAGAAAAAGATCCCTTTACATACCGAAACGCACGGGAGAAAGTCTGCCTATCTAACTCCATTGGTAGAGCACCAATCTGGCTACTTGGACTCGGGTCTGGGCGTTGGGTCTGGTGCTGGTGGCTAGAGGCAAGATTTTGTTTCCCTGCATTTCTACCCCCTCCCCTCAACATTGCCGTTTACTATTGCCATAGATGCCAACGAGGCATACTTCGGCTGTGTCCGTTTTCAGTAAGTCAGTAACTTTATGTAACATACATAAAACATCGTTATATACAGATATAGAAGTACATTAATTGATGCCATAGATGGCGGGGTAGATGGCAACGAGGCGCGTCTATGCGAGAGAACGCTCAAGTATATGCAAGGTGTTTCGAATCATTGTTGGATTGTTTCCCACGCTTGGGTCAAGGACTCTCTACAAGGTGGCACAGCGCTGCCTGAGGTAACCGGGACTCTACGTGGAGTTTAGAGTCATTCAACCATACTAGCAATGCCACTGCAGTATGTATGTATGCATGCCTGTGTGTATGTACAGTGTATGTATTTATGTATGCCTGTGCGTATGTACAGTGTATGTATTTATGTATGCCCGTGTGTATGTACAGTGTATGTATTTACGTACGTAGCACGTGCGGTACGCGCAAGTACGTATGTACGATAGTTTAGTTAATTATTTAGGTAGCTGTTTTTGTTTCAGTTTATGTCCATGCACAGTGTTCACGCTGGGTTTTGCATTTTATGTGCCAGAGCCTGTGCCATATTTTATTTTTATGTTCCCAAATGTGCATGAACCATGCATGCATGTTACAATAGACCTGGGTTGTCTCCATTGCGTGGACTATTACCGTTCCTTTACAAAGCTTGTGTATGTAGTTAACATGGGACAAACGGATTAGCCTGGTGTTATTATAAAGGGGGGCAAATACGTCCCAGAAAATCATTAGATCTGGAGAGACACTTGACTTCGTCCTTTCATGTCGCTGGTTCTAACGCCTAGAGCCGAAGGTCAGACATAATAACCCTGGTGTTATTATAAAGGGGGAAAATACGTCATAGAAATTCATTAGATCTGGACAGTTGACTTCGTCCTTTCATGTCGCTGGTGCTAACGCCTAGAGCCGAAGGTCAGACATAATAAGGGGGGAGAATACGTCATAGAAAATCATTACATCTGGAGAGACAGTTGACTTCGTCCTTTCATGTCGCTGGTGCTAACGTCTAGAGACGAAGGTCAGACACTGTTAAGTATGAGATAGTTGATGATTATTTACAATGAGATATAAAAATAGCCAAGGCGTAGGTAAGCGCCATAGGAACCATTCAGCACATCTGAAGCGCAGCCGCATCGGAGGGCAGAGGCCCTTTCATAACCACTCTTCTATAGCTACACAGACGCCAACGGGCAGACGGAGGCATAGGACACTTTGTGCCCGAAAAACATCACACGTTATATATACTGGTGAGATGGGGAACTGTTAGGTGTTAATTTTATATAATTTAGGTAATTACATTAACTGCTTACAGCATGTAAAGTGTGTTTGTTTGACAGCTCCGCGAATAAGTATACTTTAAACAATTAAATTTCATTCCATCAAGTGCCATTAGGAACAGCGAGCTGGATTATCATAGGTTCATATCCAAGCTATAACGTTGATCATGCCCTCGCTGCTATTTGCAGGAAGATTACGAAATCGAGGGAGACAACCACAGCGGGATAACGCACTACGCGCCGAAGCGCTCGCGAAGCTCCGACAGACCTCTCTTCCTGGGATTCGAGTTCTATCTTTTTGGCAACTCGTCTAACCCAACCGAAAGTTAGTCATCGGAGTTTCGTGACTTTACTTCTGAAATACAGACATTTATCAAAACAAAATACACATAGATAACATCTTTGAAATACAGCCATATATCAAAACAAAATACACCAAGATAACATCGATTAAATACAGATATATATATCAAAGCTAACTGAACAGAGATAATATCTCTGAAATACGGACATACATCAAAACAAAATACACCTAGATAATATTTCTGAAATACGGACATGTCTCAAAACAAAATACACCTAGCTAATTAAAAGAAATCAATACAATACCTAGACAATAAAAAAATTGTAATATTTGACCACAGATACCTTGACCATAGATAATATAAAAAAATAATAATATTAGAACAAAATACATATAGATAATATAAAAAATAACAATATTAGACCAAAATACACATAGATAATATAAAAAATAACTATATTAGACCAAAATACACATAGATAATATAAAAAAATAATGATATTAGAACAAAATACATATAGATAATATAAAAAATAACAATATTAAACCAAAAAACACATAGATAATATAAAAAATAACAATATTAGACCAAAATACACATAGATAATATAAAAAATAATGATATTAGAACAAAATACACATAGATAATATAAGGATAACAAAATTATCCCAAAATACACATAGATAATATAAAAATAACAATATTACACCAAAATACACCGAGATAATATAAAAATAACAATATTAGTCCACAATACACCTAGATAATGTAAAAAATATTTACTCTATTTTTTTCTATGACTGTTTTATTGTGCCCTTCAGAGTACAATAACCTAAAGGCTAAAGCATTATTGACCCAACTGGTTACTCATCTCAGAAATATATCACCTTTATATCGTTCATCTTGTTTCGGTCCTTACAGGGTGTCTTCGATTTCTTATATGGTTTTTGTCCAGAAGGAAATGGATAGAGATTAGGCCTGAGAATACGATGAGAAGTGTGTAGGCTCCCTGGGTTCGGGTGTTTGATGGTGGGTTTGGATGTCCTTGCAGGTGTGTCGTTGAACTGTAGCGTGTTTTACGCATTGTGGGTTCTATTAGTGGATGGTTGTGTTTGATAAGTGCGCAGGTGAGTCGTTGAACTGCAGCGTCTTTTAAGTATCTTGGATTCTGCTGATAGATGGTGGGTTTGGATGTCGTTGCAGGTGAGTCGTTGAGCTGTAGCGTGTTTTAAGTATCTTGGATTCTGTTGATAGATGGTGGGTTGGGATGTCTGTCTATGTGAGGTGTTGAACAGCAAGGTGTTTTACTTATGGTTCTGATGATATCTTTTAAAGCATTCTTCATCCCTCTTGCCTCATAGGTCAGTTGCGGGACATGCTTGAAATGGGCGGAGCAACTGTTGTACTCGACCCGCGCTTTTTTAGCTTCGACCCTCGCCGTAACTGTCTCATAATCGACCAATCAGAATCTGCGAGCGACACCGTAGCAATGTCTAATTTGGCTGCTTACAAAAGTGAGTTATCACTCCCAAGTATTATGTACAATTTGCAGTAAAAAGGCAAATTTTTTCCCTTGCTTAGTGCAATATCAAATTTATTAGTCGCAGATATTGCGATCAAAGGGGAAGTGAGTGGTCAAATGGTGCAAGCGCTGGATTTGTAACGGAGAGGTCGCGGGTGCAAAACCGCCTGCCAATCTGCTCTAAAATTAGACGCTGGATATCGTCCTCTGAGCGATATGCGAATGTAGAAGGTATTGTATTTGTGCCCAATAGCTTCCTTAAACATTAATTGTATACTGCATCGAGCCTCAAATAGCTAATACTTGTCTGTTAATGTTATACTCCCTGTTCCCATTGCACGCCATCAAGCACATCCTTTATCTTGTTGAATAAATTTCTTCTTATCTTATCTTATCTTTATTCCCCTTTTTTCCAACATCTATCCAATTGCCATCGATTTGAGTGACGCACAAGTCAATTTATGATTGCCCAAATTGAGTCGAAAATATAATTGTATTTTAAACGATTGCATATTTTAATCCCGCATTCTTTCCAGTGAGATAGTAAGGCTCATACCTTTACGTTATTTTATTTTCGTCCATGACTTAAACACTCATCGTTGGTTGATTTCAAATTCACATTTGCAATTGGATAAAAGTTATAAAAAGTATGTTTTATCGAAACATTTCTCAACGGATCGTTGCTTGGGTCCGAGAGATATTGGTCGCCTCTGAGCTTTCTTAAACATTCGACACAGAAAAATGGGAGATGGGCTTAAGAAACTTGAAATTTCGCTAAAGCAAAATAAAATAGTAAAATAAATAATAAAAAACTAAGAGTGCAGGTGATGGATGTTTGACATAAGTAATTTTGCATTTTTTACTATTTTTGTTATTGTTTTTTCTTCATTTATATATGCAAGCCTAGCACCATTTGTAAATATTATTGTGTGATACATATTGTTTTCATATTTTATATTCTTTTTGGATATATCATCCTAATACAAACTTATCCATATTCAATACAGCATTGCTAACGATCTCATTCAAAGTTATGTTTGACCAACCTCCCATGAGATCCCTCAGTGGTAGAACACCAGCCTCCGAACCAGAGGGTGGCGGGTTCGAATCTGGGCGATACCAAGTGTGTTTTCCGTTGCATCCTTGGGCAAGGATTCCTGACTGTCCTGGTCGACTTCGCCATAAATACGTACCTGTGAAATTTCTTTGTGGCAACGCAAATTATGCACCGCCAAAGGAAATTTTTGAGCGGCTTACTGACTTATGGAGCTGCCATCCCCTGTGAGTCTAAGTCCTCCCCAACTGTCAGATGCCAAGCTGCACAAGCAGCTTTCAGGGGCGGGATGTAAATGTCTAATTTACTCATTTTGGTGTACCTATGGACTGTCATATAACACGCGTTCCGTTTTTCACCGCCACTTCTCTCAAGCCCTACTGCAGTCCACTTTTTCCTATAGTCATAGGTCATATTTAGGTCATATTTCCATTTACGGCTTTTTGCAGAATTCCGTCGCGACTTTGACCTGTTGACCTTATCCAAGGACTGGGCACTGGACAGTATTGCTCAGTATCGTGCCCAACCACTCAACAAGTATACTCTCACTCCAGCCACTTGACCGCTTGCATCGTCTATTTACTCTACAGGAGAGTTACAGAGTATATCGAAAATTATCGTACATTTTAAAATCGTTACATGGAATGTTATTTATATATAAATAAAGATTTAGCACGGTCTCCGATCTTCATGTTTTATATCCTACTCTTCTATATTCACTCGGATACTTTGAGTGCGCGGCACAATGATTGTCGGCAAAATTGCAAATACGTTGCACACTCCGCTAAGTTCGGTTGGTGATATATTACAATGATACATAGCGGAGAGATAAGCACCATAGAAAATATCTATAGAGTATTTGAAACATAACCGCATCAGAAGGGAGAAGCCCTTGCACACCACGCTGCAAGGGCTTACCCAGACCGTTGAGGGAGATGGGGTTGAAGGCACTTTTTGACCGAAAAACGTCACAGGTAGTGCTGAAGCGCGGCTGAAAAGTTCGTAGGCCCAAGAACGACCCATGCTAGGCAGATGAAACGTTTCATATAACAGGTGTCGTTGTGGTGACTAACCGCACAGTTGTCTCCAGTGTACTCTCATTAATAGTCGTTCGTGCAGTCAACCTCATACGTACCGTAGCTTCAGACCTAAATCGACAGAATTTGGCACCGTGGTGTTGTCAAGTATCTGGCTCCGAAAGGCTTAGCACCCAAAGGACATATATGTTGATTTAGCACTCTTGGACGATTTTCTTACCACTATGAGAAAACATTTGGCTGGCGGACGATATCGAACCAATGAGGACGTCATAAGTGCCGTCAAGCAGTTTTTCAGTGAACGCTGATCGTGATTGGTTGTGGTAAATTTTGGTTTATGGCGCTTTTCTGGTGCCGAGTAATCCGCAGTTGCGTCCCTTGAAATGAGATTTGGAGGAATTCTTGTTCTGAATTATGTGACTTGTTTTCTATTGCGAATGATCTGTTGTTATTTTGATTCATGCTTTATAATCGTAAATCCGGACCTAAAGCCCTATTATTCTTGTGGACCTCGGTACTCAAATAAGAAAGGAGGCCATTGAGGTAGTGTGATGTCATTTTGCATGTCTATAGATGCTGAACAAAAATCACTATTTTGAGGATATTTCCAAAGGGGCAGCTGGCGTAGTGGTTAGAGCGTTTGACTTTAAAACCTGGTTCAGTCCCTGCTCTAACCGGTATACTAACGGTGGCGTTTTTCAGGCTGGAAGCGCCTCAAAGCCCATTGCCCATGGGGGTCTGCGTAGCCCTTGCAGTGTGGTTCTGTTAGGGCTTTTCTATCTGACGTTAGCTGTGCTTCAGATGTTCTATATATGATCTCTATGTCGTTCACCTCCCCGATATGTCGTCATCTCATTGTGAATAACAATTAATCTTTCATAGACTTAGCCCAATTTATATAAGTTAGGTTAATCCTTAGTTATATCATATTGTCGCGTTAACCACATATGGTAGCTTTGTAAAGGGCCATATAATGAAATGGCCTACACAATGATTACCTCGGTAATCAGCCTATATATAAATAAAAAAATCGCTATCAACCTTGAAAATAGTTTGATATAATATGAGACTTACTGAAGTCATAGAATGTTACGCTATGGTAAAGATTTGTTGATAGTTAATTAGAGTTGGATACAGGGTTCTCTCTGATGTGTCATATGTTCGAACCATGAAGTATTTACAGCATCCCGAGGTGACAGTTCTTGTTTCAGGTTAATGATAGTCCAATTATCATAATTAGACATAATTATTCCTTAGCGAATTCGTATTGAAAAATTGATAGGTAAAAATGCACGAAAATCAGTGGTCAAAACCCTGAAGTGACTGAAGTATTCCTCCTAATTGCTATTCAGGTACGATAACTCGGTGCTAGGCGCTCCCTATTCACCGCGTTGACGATCGTCTCATTGAGGTTGCAGTTTACTCAAAAACACTATCTCAATCGTGGGTCGAAATTAAATCGCGAATCTACATTTGATTTATATTTCGGGCTCAATGCTGCAGTGCAAATTCGAACACGCGCAAACCAAGGATTTTTCGAGCGCCTTCCCCACAGCAAATGAGCAAGCTTTGGCGAATGAATATTGACAAACATTTATCGTGAAAGAGATATTGTGAGTGCGACTGATATTAACTACGATTTATAAAGTAGTACTAAAACTTCGGGTTTTCCCGTTTTAGTTCACTGGAGCTGTTCTAGTCGGATAGTGTCCGTCCATCCGTCAGTTGGTCCATCCGATGTTAATATTTCCTTGTTCTTGAAAACTTTCTCGCGGACTTTTGCAATTTGGCAGTCGTTGTCCATGGGGTGATCTTATTCTGAATTTTTGGGTAGATCATAATCCGAAGATGAACGTTGTAATGCCCCTTGGCCTCTTGTATTGGAAATACTTGGAACATGAGTAATCGGTTGGGTCTTGGCTCTTCCCAACCTTTATAGCATTATTATCTGGGAACCTTGTGATGGGATCGACTCCTTTTTATGAATAATTTCTTATGCTATGGTGTTTGCTTGGTGCGAGATCATCTAAGAGCAAAGTAATTAATTTGTAATTTTCCCGAAGGCTTCGTCTTTCTACGATTCCAAATGAACAAATTCCATAAAAAATCCACATACTTGATATTTTTTTCAGCAATTATCGATTAAGCAATGTTGGTGAAACTCAAATTTCAAAAATGAAACTATGGATTGGTTGTGTCGATTAATGAGTAACAACAGAAAAAAATAGCGAGAAAAGATGAGTAGAATAGAGCAACGCTGATCACTCTTTGCATTGTACTCCCTCAGATTTAAAATAAATGGAGTTACGTTGTCGATGTATATTTATATTCGACAAGAGTATTCACGGCATTTTCGCATAACCTTTTATAGCACACGAACGGAATTCATTATTTTATTGGTTTTCTAAGATCATTGTTATAACTAGTCCAACTGGAATAATTGGTTCTACCCATAAAGTGACAAATCAAATTTAGAGTAATATATTTAATTGTCTGACGATGAAATATTATCTATGTCGTTTTTTGGATACACAATTCTTTTCACATGGCTCTACATCCATGATAAAATGCAATGTTAATAGTAAAAGAGATTAATGCATAGTAATCTCTTTATTACAGACTCCCTAGTTCAGAAATGCATTATGTGTAGCTATATCCTTTCTTAGCGAAGAGTACAAGAGTGGCACTATAAGATACAGTACCGTTTTAGCCCCGAGAGGAAGAATTTCATTAGTTATATGATGATAGAGTTCGTTTATGTGACATGAGTATGCGACATATTGCCTTAAATTTGTAGGAAATGAGTGCAAGAGACATCCGTTGACGAAAAGAAATATTATGAAAGCAATTCTAGGCTCTAGAAACACGGATATACTTTTATTGTTGGTATTCTTGCGGTCTTGAAAACCGTCAACAAAACCGCGTCAAATTACATGAGCTGGTTATTTCACTATTTATAGAAGCGATAGCTCGGAGATTTAGCCTCGGAAGTGCATGGTTGGGTGACGTTTCATATAGCGAGTCACGAAGCGCACTCGGAGATACTTCATCATTCACTCGCAACGCAACTGCCCCCACGGAGAGATACAGAAACTGAAATCGGCAGTGCCTTATAGAATGAAAGGGATTTTGCATTCGGAAATAGTGCTAGATTACGAAAAGACGTAGAGACGTAGAAAATTACGTAGTTAAAAAGGGCCGATCACCGCAGCAACTCTAGCGACGAAGACAATTAAAATTTGCTCGCGGCGGCTGCGAGTGCCAGGAGTATAGTTGCGGCGAGTTTTTCTCACAAATATGCTGTCAGTTTGAACGAAAGCGTACTTAAAAAAACGAACCGTAGCGGAAAAGAGTTCTTTTTTGTCCGATAATTTGAAATAAAATTTAGGCGCCATCTTGTAAAACAAGGTACGGCTAGGGTCACGTGCTTGACACTATTCGTTCATTGGTTGAAGCTCCCGCTCCCACTTCCAAAAATTTTAGAACGAGACCAAATTCAAAACGGTTCCGTATTTATGCAAAATCGGAGGCAGGAGCTGGAGGCAAGAGTCGGAAGCGGGAACCGCTTCCGAAAAATGGGATGATGTAAATGCACTATTATCCGCCGTCGCATATGTTGCTTTCATCTCCACTACCACCAGGGTAAGTTATTTCGTAACTGCAGCGTGGAGAAAGTTCGCGAACAAAAACATTTTTATTTAATTATGACATATATCCCCTAGATACCTAGCGAATTCTAAATAGTATATTATAAATAAAAATATATCCCAGGTCGTTACTTGGGTACACATTTTATCCTTATCTTTCCTGATATCTCAGTATAGAAATATAATTTAAATCGTTGTTTGACGGCGTAGCGCTGATTATAATTATCTGTGTCAGTATAAGATATATGGAGAGAAATGTACTGTATGATATGGCACTTTTGGTCTTGACTGTCAAATTTTACTTATATAGACTAAACTCATTCTTTTAGCGATAGTAAGTTTTATTTCGGAACTTATGAAGTCGAGCTCAGGCTTCAGCGACCAATTGAAGTTAGTTAAAACAGAAGTTCATCAGTCATATTTTGAAAGAGACTTTATGTGACATGGCAGACGCGATAGATTGTGCTAGATTTGAAGGAAATGAGTGCGACAGACATCCGATGTCGAAGAAAAATATTATAAAAAGTATTCTAGGATGTTCCATATCGATTCTTCTTTTATACGCAGCATTTGACGGTCTCGAAAACCTTCAAAGCACCGTAAACAAAAAAGATGGCCTCGGCACGACTGGTCTGGCGACGGTTTATTGCTTCCAGATCATCGGATGCTTGTTCCTTCCGTCGTTCGTGATGACTTACATCGGTAGCAAGTGGACACTTGCTCTGTCAAGCATCGGCTTCATTCTTTACATGGGAGCCAACATTCATGCTGCTGCGTATTTGATCTATCCGGCATCTATACTGCTCGGATTATGTTTGGCGTTGAGAATGGCGGCTGTAGGCACTTATATTAGCGACATCGCCGTCTTTTACGCCAAGCTGACGAATCAACAAATCGGTGTGGTCGTCAACTTTTTCCGTGGAATTGCATGTGTGTTTGGTTATCTAGGTGAGCAACAAATTATTGAGAGTACATATGATATACTTGAACTTTGAAATTCACGCTGATCGATAATTGCATCGAGAAATTATATATGATCAGCAAGTGACCTCGGATATATATAACGTCTGACTAACCGGAACGCAATTCTGCGCTAATTCCAGTAATACAGAGCTCCCAAAAAATGCATTTTTCGACGACCTGCTACAAACTCAAAATGTAGCAAATATACATGAAATGGGGATCATTAGAAAAACCTGATATTTCCCTTTGAAATATAGAAAATATCCATATCTCTGATAAAGGGTAATTGATTTTAATTTTTATAGCTATTCTTAAAGAGCAATAGCAAGCCAAGCCTTTCTAATGATACCCATATTGTGTATATTCGTTACCTTTTGAGTTTGTAGTAGGTAGTCGGAAAAAATGCATTTTTTGGGATGCTTTCTACAGTAATATACTCTCCAATAAAGAAACTCTACATCAAAACATATAGATGGTATTATGTCAAATATGCGAATTTTAGGGATCTGAAAACATGTTTGTAAAAGCTGATGACCAAGGTAATCGTTGCGTGGCCCATCCTCGGCGCTATACAGAGCTTGCCTGTTAATGTGGTTAACAAGATTATTTGATTAGTCACACTTTCACAGTGTGGGGACAGTGTGAAAAACCCAGCGAGTGTGGGAAGATAATCGACCTTTCCCATTCACTTCACTGGTTCCAAACGTCTACTTACGGGCTACATACATCGCAACCCCCCTAAGTCTATGAAAAGTTAATGGTTATTTACAATGAGATGACGACCTAGCAGAGTTGTGAGCCACATAGAGACCACACATAGAGCATCTGAAGCACAACAAACGCCAGCATGAAAAAGCCATATTATAACGTCAACGCTCATCACATAATAAAGCAAACACTCTGCTCTAAAGACAATCCGATTTTCCTGATCTTAGACAATTACGACTCGCATAATAAAGGTTATTTTTGACTGCAGAAAAAAAATCGCGCCGTACTGCTGTCCTTGCCGCCTCACTGCAGTCACAAACTTCAGCCGCTTGACCCAACAGTTTTCGGTCCATTTAAATGATATTACAACAAAGCTGCGGATAGCTAGATGATAAACAACCCCGGTTCGCCTATGACTATTCACAATATACCTCCCTTGGTTGCCTATGCTTATCCACTGGCAGCAACTCCAACTGATATAGCAGCCGTTTTTCACGTTTCTGGAATATATTCATTCATCTTGCAGCCAAGTGACGATGTCCGTACAACCTTGCAACCAATCGACAAAGTCCCTCTAACCGTGCAAACAAATGACAATGCGACCTTAACCGCAACAAACTTACATTGTGCCCTTAGTCTTGCAAGCAACTGACAATGTGTCTCTACCCTTACAACATACTGACAATGTGCCCATAACCCTGTAACCAATTATTGTCAATGTGCCCCTAGGTTTGCAAGCAACTGGCAATCTGCAAATAACCATGCAACCTACACACTTTCTGCAACCCACCGGATATATCCGTCTAACCGTGCAATCTAGTGGCAACCTACTCATAGCCGCTGAAGCTGATGACTATCTGTCTCAAGTTATGTAGCGCATTGTTCCCTCAACTTTCAGCAGGTGCTTTCAGCACCCTGCACCCTACTGACCGTATGCTCCCGAACCCATCTATCCCTTCCTTGACTCCCCTACCTAGTAAACATTTCTCTGGAAAAAATACGTCCCCTTTTTCGAAGCTAGAATGAGGGAAAAGACCACACAAAGACGAGTGGGACGGCCAACACCAATAAAATGTCACAAAGATGATTGATATCGCAATGATATAAAGCCATAAATTAAAAAACATAACATCGCTCCAAATATAATATTCAATAAATATACAATCAAACGGAGTTACGTTTATAAGCATCATCTACACAACAAAAAGTGTGTACTTACTATTTGTAAGAAATTCAAGCAACTTGTAGATATTAGCTCTTTTAAAAACCTATTGATATAGCGTTGTCTCAAACCAGTGAACTGCGATCACTACATAATGACTTGGAATTCATCCTCGATGTTTACTCCACACTGACACAGCCGTTCTAAAAGCTTCACTTTAGGCTGCTCTCACCGACCACGCTCAACTCTCAAGTTATAAGAGGACAGCCGCAGTCCAGTGAGAGCAAGCTGTGAACTCTCAGCTTTGTTCAGTGTGAGGTAAACGCATTTAAAAATAGTTTGGAATTGTTGAACTCGCTTTCTAATTGGATTGTTGGACTTCTATCCAAAACACCCTGGATGGATTCCTGTTTTAGACAGTTCTACCTATGGCTTTTATTCTGGAAAAACTGCAGTGAAAACCGCCGTCCGCGAGGTCCAGGTTACCCGTTCAATGTGATTAGGTAAGGACTTCTTTCCTTTCAAGGCGGTGTGTTTCACGTGTTTTTGGATGGTGTGTATGGAAACAGCAGCATGAGAGACGAGAGTGAACCGTCTCCCCAACTCGGTGTTATCGTCTGCAGTGCTTTTACAACGGCACCACTGAAGCAAATACGCGTATCCTGTTAATCGCACATATTTTCCTCAGACGTGTTATCGTAACATTTTGTAAAATTCTCAGCTGGCATTCTCGGCCACGTTGTATCTTCGACGGTTCTCAGAACGCCAAGAAAAAACATTTCCGACGACGATCTCGCAAGGTGCGGTGCCAATTTCTGTCCTGGTCACCAAAGTAACAACACCAA
>WURV02184493.1:0-12946 GCA_011762755.2 Epimenia babai | reverse complement strand
TGAATAAGCTATTGCAGTAATCTAGCTTTGACGTAACTAAAGAATGAACAACAGTAGCAGCAACAGACTGTGTGATGGGGGCGAATGCGACGTATGTAGAGCAGGTTTTACATGCAGAGATTACATGCATCTGACACCTTGACGACGTTGTTACCAATCATCACCTGTCCAGGCTGGACAATCCCGCCACTACCTTTACGCTTAATTATCAACACTTGAGTTTTACTCTCATTTAATTTGAGCATGTTAGAATCCATCCATTCTTTAACTCATTTAGACAAGTACTTATTCTACTTAGTGTGACTGTAAAATTGTCGTCATGGCATCGTACGTATATTTGACAATCATCCACATACAGATGGTAAATAAGATGGCGCCTCATGATGATATCACTCACAGGTCCAATATATAAAATAAAGATAAGGGGGGCGAGAATAGAGCCTTGGGGGACACCACAATGAAGCATAACCTGTGAAGACAAAGCTTGGTTCACAGCAACAACCTGTGAGCGATTAGATTGATATGACTCCAGCCATGTAATTACATTACCGCTCAAACCATATCGCAGACGAAGACGCGTAAGTAGCAGTTGGTGATCAACGGTATCAAAAGCGGCCAAGAGATGTAGAAGCACAAGTAAAATGGAAGACTTGCTTATGTCAATGTCACGAATAATATCATCGTGAAAACGAAGTAGAGCGGACTCGGTGCTGTGGCCACGCCGATACGCAGACTGGTTCAAGTTACACAACTAATTTAGATTTAAATACTCCGGCAATTGGTCAAATACAACCCACTCAGTAAGTTAGATATTTGCAAAAGCGTGGAGACTGGCCTGTATGTTGAAAGACTCTCGGTGTTTTCAGACGACTTAGGAATAGGGCGGACAACTGCCTGCTTCCAAATATGGAACTTTGCCACTCGACAATGAGACATTTATTAGACGAACAATATATAGAATAATGGCCACTGAAAACCGACGCAAAACTTTCTGAGGAATCAAGTCACAAAAGCTGGATTTGCCTGATTTAATATAACACATTACTTCATTTAAGGTAACATCACCGAAAGATGCAAACAATCCACAACTAATGGGATTATCAAGCGGTCCATTCATCAGAGCTATTCCTGTCTGAATGGTGGTAATTTTGTGGTCAAAAAACGTGACAAAGTGCTCAGCCAGCTCAATGACGATGAGTGAGACGGAAGTACCGACATCACACAATTACACCATCTCCCCACTAACATATAAAAAAATCCATACAACATTTAGTACTGTCTTAGGCCACACACAAATTTGTAATTTTTGAATATTTTTTTTTTAAACTATTCAATGGTACATTGTCTGCATACATCTTATAATGTCACTACTGACTGAATAAATCTAACATTGATTAATGTCATTTCCTTCATGTTGCATCAACCTCTGGTGGATATTACAAATTATGCACAAAAATGTTCAAATAAGAGAGTTAAAGCTTAGCCTGTAGCTTTTTGCACTCATCGGACATTTAATCACTCACAGCTGTTTAAATACAAAGGGAAAATTATCTCTTCCAATTGTCCTTTACTCTATCGTCATGATTCTGTGTGTGTTTTTATTACTTGTTTAAACGATAGCAGTGCTTTGGTACTGAATCTGTAATTATTTGAATGTTTTTCATAGTGACTTATCTAAGCATTAATTACCAATTACTGTGCTTTATAAAGAACTATGATTATTATTTTTATTATTAAAAGCCACATACAAAAAACCGTTTCATGTATTTTAATGACGTACCCGATTGTTGCGAAAGAACCCTTCAGATTTGAGAGTTTTGTTGGGGGAGGCGAGAAGCTTGAGGTTGTGAGGGTGGGGCTCCAATACACAAGTCATTGCCTCAGGCAGACCCAGCTCCTGGGTGAAAGTGACATAGAACATTCATCGACAGCAAGTATCAGCTTATAAAAGCTCTCAGACATGCATTACAATTAATGCTCGTGGCAGCTGTGGAGCAAGGTGTCACCATTGACTAGAGAAAATATCAATGTCTACCTATTTTGAAGACAAGTGTATTCTAGTAATCAGGTTGAATGACTTGCTAAGGATCATCACATAACAGCGACTGGCAGTGTTGAACCCCCAACATTGTGGTTATGAGTCTAACGGCCTACCACTGTCTATATCATGCAAGTAGATTAGATCACACTAACATGGTTAGTGGGTCAGTCGCCATAAGCCAGTCATTCGCAGTATCAGATGCTGTACTATGATTTTCAAGTAGTCACCAAATTGTGCAATCAAGTGCAAGTTGCTGTGGAATAATTTTTCTTCCCTTTGTCCCCCTGCAAGAGCACTAACTTGTGATAAGACGTGCTTGAACTCTGCCACCGTTTGGTTTTGGTACGCACGTACTGTAATTGGGTCGAATACCTCCATGTTATCTAGGTCAACCTGCAGCACCGTGACGGTCACACCTGAGGTAACAATGTCAAATTTCAAATTTCTCACAATTTGAAAAGAAAACACCTACTGAAAAATCAGGTAAATATGGCCCATAATTTTTTTTTTACTTCAAAGAAGTAAATATATTACTATAGCTTTACATCCATAAATTAGCAAGGTGTAGAGCTTTAAGTCACTGTCCAGTTTTTATATCTCTCTGAACTTATATACATGAAGATGATTGCAGGTAATTTAACATTAAAATATAATAGGAGATACGCAATTTTTACAGATGGGTAGTTGACAGCAAGGTTAAGTACACTTCAAAAGTAAAATCAAATAAGTTTACTTAATTTAATTGCTCCATCTGAATGTAAAAATGAGCAAACCTCCAGGTCGGTACTCCTGGAACTGCTCGCCCGGTTGACGGGTCTGAAGGAGAAGACTGAATGTGTACGACTGTTTTACTCCACCGAGCAGTGGTCCAATGCGACAGTCTTCCTGTCTGTCGTATGATCGTTCCAACGAATCAATGTAATCATCATAACGAACGAGACGACAGCAGTCAAGTGGCACGCAGTCATGGAGCTCAAATAGCTGCAAATATTGCAGATGAATTGTCATGCTGAATAATTATTGTCCAAAATTTGTGTGAAGTGAATAGTGGCGTCATGCAATGGTGTACACCAATGGTAATTAATTTTGCTAACATACGTTTTCATCACGATTCACTGTAGATTAGATGAGGGTTTTATTGAGAATCATTTTTGAGGGGAGTATGGTGGTTAGCTCATGTAGTGGTTATGACTGGGCTTGTGTCCTCTGACGTGGCCAGAACACCGCTATCTTGTCTCATTCTGCATGGTAATCACTTATCACATATTTGGTCAAGTATGTGATATTGGTGAACTGTCAGTTGGTGTTCAGAACTACCAACATGAATGCATAAATATTAACTCTGTGCCCAGACAGAGTGGTTTACACTACTATTTTCCAACCAAAACAGATAAGACCACATGTTCCAGTGACATTTTCATAACCAGATGACACTACTAGGCTAGCTTGATAAAAGCCCTATGATTGGCCAGACGAATTAATTCTAGCGTATTCATGCATACATACCTCGTACACCTTAAGTGTGGCCTCCCTTAGGGTGCAGTCTTCATGAATACTCAGCCGATTCTGGTGTTTGACTAGGGTCACCGGGTCAGTGTAGAAGACCTTTATCTGGATATGGAAATGGTCTAGAAAATGACAGCTTTGGATTGTATGATGATGTTTAATTAAATGCATGAATGATGCAGCGTATGAATCAACACGCTCAACATGTTTGATTAGACTTGCATTTAACATGTTTGATTGTGTGAAGGTGCGAATAATACCGTAGTGAGAAAAAGATGAAGGTAGAATTACGAAGGTAAAACTCAAAATTAGTGATATCTGAATTAAGTAGGATGGGAACCTTCAGAGTCGTACGATCAATGATTTGCTGGAGTCTCTCCCTCTCCTCCTGTTCCTTCATTTGCTGGAGTTGAGCCTGGAGGTACGGAGGGAAGCAGTCCGGTTCGAGGAAATCTGAAGTCACACTGAATTCTGACTATTGTCTGCTACGGAAATGGAATAGTTCCCTAGAGTGATACAATGGGTTGGAGTTAGAACTCAGGCAAAACCGATAGTATCATTGATATTGTATCTTTGGGCATGGTACTTATCTTACCTGCTAGAGCCGAGTTGAATACTCAGAAATTCTAATGGTTGATGATAACATAATGTGGGGCATCTATATCCGGCACCTTAAAACAACTTGTGCAGTTTTCCAAATGACTAGTCATAAAAATTAATGCAGAACTGCCAAATGCACCAGTAAGCATCTCACAATTTTACTAACTAACCAATCAGCTTACCATGATTAAGTATGTGACTATAAACAACTCTAATTTGTTCACATTCAATATAATATATTGACTGTAGTGTTATTCCAAATACAAATACATAAAATTCAACAAAATCATGTAGATGTAATTGAATTTAGAATATTTAGCATCCATGAAATGTGTAAATGCCAGTAAAAGTAGCTCGCTTCATAGGTTGGGAGACACATACGTCTATTTGAAAACCGATTTTGTTGATACTGCAATGGTATCATCTAAAACATATCTTTTCCTAATATTGCTTTTATACTACTATAGGGAAGGCTAAGAGTTAAATATATATTATGCAATACACTAAAAAAAGCCAGGTTTATGATAGAACCTGCCAAATTTTATACAGCTTCACAATGTTCTATGTGAGAACCTGGCACCTCAGTTCGAAGTCTTCGGGGAATGATTGGTTTATGTCAGAGTTCTTCCATGACTATTCAGTTGGCCGTGGCTAACAGCACAATTACACCCTATATACTACAATATAATACAGGGTAAGTGTAATCCCACTTAATTTCACACAAAAAAGAGTAAAGTTGTACCTGTGTTTTTGTCAGGATCAATCTGTCGATACATCAACATGTAGGCATTCATCGAGCTGGAAGCACACAAAGTAGCGAAAAACATTATGTAATCATGTAACTATGGAAAAATAGTTTGCCTCAAAGTTACACTTTTAAGCTAATATACCCATTATGGATATAAATATATTTATAATTTGCCATGTCATATAAATGTGATATATTTATGTGATATAAATTAAATTATGTTTCAAGAGTTCACTGTGTTTTCAAATAACATCGAAATAAGTTACCTCCCCTAGCTGCGATGACAATACCATGAACAAATCTAGGAGAGACCAACCTAAGGACAATATCTGCCAAATAGCAGACCTCTGCACTAAGCGGTTCTTGAAATTTTTAAAGAAAAAATACAAACATCGGCAGAGGTTACTTCCCGTAGATGCAATGACGATACCAAGAACAAATCTAGAAGAGACCAACCCAAGGACAATATCTACCAAATAGCAGCCCTCTGCAATAAGTGGTTCTTGAGAAGATTTTTAAGAAAATGTTAACATTGGATGAATGGATGGTTGAATGGATGGACGGATGACGGACAAACTCCGATCAGAAAGGCTCACCGAGCAAAAGTTCAGGTGAGCTAAAAATGTTAACATGGTACAGCTGGACGGACGGATGGATGGACATACGACGGACAACTTTTAACTGAGACTGACATTAATTACCATTAATGAGCAGCGGGACTGACATTAACTACCATTGACAACCTGATATCTTTTTTCCACATATAAAGCTGCCCAGAACAGGGGTGAGACTATTCAGTGCACCCTTTGACTGAATCATATTGGTGTATTAAATATTGGATACCTGGCGTAAGTAGATGATGAGTAGCTTGTACAACCGTAGGTTCTGTGTATGTCATCCAATGATGCCTGCAAGTCACAGACTGCTCAATTACAATAGAATACAACACCTATTTTAATGACTGACATATGCATTTATTTCAGGCGAGCATATATAGAATATGCGATTCGATGACCTGCACCAAAGAGGGTCAGTAGGTGAAATGCAAGACATTTCTCAGTGCAACCGGCAGCACAAGTATTAGTCGGTTAGATGCCTCCTTCACTCCTTTACTACCATTTAGATTATAACTTCTTGCATTCTCATGGGACAGTTTAACTTTATTTATACATATATAAAATTAAGCATTGTAATTCTACCTTCATCAACACTGACAAAGCATGGCATTTATGCAAAATTGTGAGATCAATAGAGTTAGTTGGTATAGATAAAAGGTATTGTGGCCCTTGCTCTTGCCTTATTACCACAACTATTATACCAAAGAACAAGCCATCGGTGAATGATTTTTGAATCAGAAAATGTCAGAAGCTGGAATAAAACATGGTATTCTCCAATTTATTTTAATAGAAAATAGAGTAGAATTGACCTTTATGAGGCTACATGAAAACCTTAACACTCTACTCTAAACTGTGCTTAACAAGATGGAAAATCATAGAGCAAACTGTAATAACAGGAGTGACTGTAACAACAGGAGTGACCGTAATGACAGGAGTGACCGTAATGACAGGAGTGACTGTAATGACAGGAGTGACTGTAATGACTGGAATGAATTTAATGACAGGAGTGACTGTAATAACTGGAGTGACTGGAATGACTGTAATGACAGGAGTGGCTGTAATGACAAGAGTGACTGTAATGACAGGAGTGACTGTAATGACAGGAGTGACTGTAATGACAGGAGTGACTGTAATGACAGGAGTGACTGTAATGACAGGGGTGACTGTAATGACAGGAGTGACTGTAATGACAGGAGTGACTGTAATGACAGGGGTGACTGTAATAACTGGAGTGACTGTAATGACAGGGGTGACTAATGACAGGGGTGACTGTAATGACAGGGGTGAGTGTAATGACAGGGGTGAGTGTAATGACAGGGGTGGGTGTAATGACAGGGGTGAGTGTAATGACTGTAGCGACTGTAGTTCAAGTTTGGGCAGACAGTAGTTCTTCGTCCATTCATGCTATTAGATCGAAATGCCAAAAGACTATCTTTTCATGTCACATGATCCACTTATCAAGTCGGCCGTAGCAGATGATGACGTCAAGTGAAAGAGAGCGGAGAGCTTAGCTGCCACATGAGAGAATACCATCAACATCTGAAATACAGCTACGTTAAAGGCAAGAGGCACATTCCTCCCCACACTGCATGGCATGCTAAAGTCTCATGGACAGAACAGTTGAATGCAAAAATGTTACTGGTCACAAACTACCCAGATGAAGAACTTTAACCACAGTCTTGCAGAATTTGAATTCAACAACCTAACTATTAAACCACCTACCCTCAACATATACTACATACTCGTGGTAGAGCAAAGAAAGTCTCACATGCTCTTATAATAAAAAATAAAGAAGAGGCCAATGAGGCCATCTTGCTATTAGAATGAGAAAAAAACAAGGAGACTGTCTGACATCAAAGACAATAGGTCAAAGAGACCCGACAATACCCATTAAGACACTGGAAAATTAAATACAGATTTCCAAATAAACCTTGGCTGAAATCACCTCTAATTGCCTGAATTGAGATGCCCTAAACAAATCCGTGTGAGACCTACACAGACAATATATGCCAAATGGCAGACCTTTCCAATGAGCAGAAATGGAGATAAAGATGTTTGAATAAAAATATCGATAGAAATAAGATCCCCTTTGCTCGCAAGATAAGTTTTTGAACATATCTGAAAGATACTACCCCAAGGACAATATCTGCTGAATGGAAAACCTCCGCGATGAAGGGTTCTTGAGAATGAGATTTTTGAACAAAATGACAAACACTGACACAAGTTACCTCCCCTAACTCCCATGACAATATGATGACCAACTCTAGAGAAGAGCCTAAGGACAATATTTGCCAAATCGCAGACCTATGCAAAAGGCGGTTCTCAGGAAGAAAACTCAATTATAACTTTAATAAAAAATACAAATATCGACAGTAGTTATCTCCCTTTACTGTGATGATGCGACAACAAACAAATCTAAGAGACCACGCTAAGGACAATACTTGCCAAATAGCAGACCTCTGCGTAAAGCAGTTCTTAAGAAAATATTTTTGAGAAAGAATACGAACATAGGCAAGTTACCTCCCTGAGCTGCGATGACGATACCAGGAACAAATCTAGAAAAGACCAACCCAAAGACAATATTTGTCAAATGTCAGTCAGACCTCTGCAATAAATGCTTCTTAGACGATTTTCTTGAGAAAATGTTAACATCGGATGGATGGAAAGACAGGCAGACGAACTGCGATCAGGAAAGCTCACCAAGAATAAGCTCATGCGACCTAAAAACATACACATTGGCAGAAGTTACCTCCCCTTGCTGTGATGATGATACCATGAAGAAATCGAGAAGCCCAATCAAAAAAGCTCACTGAGCATAAGCTGCGGTGAGCTAATAAAGCAAAGCTGCACCAATACTGTACGAATAAATTTCAACAAATAAATATATTCTGATATTGAATCTGCACTAATTGTGAAGTGAACATGATTTTATAAATAACTTACTCGCGCAACTGTCTGGTCATTAAAGCTGTACCACACACCGGTTTTAAAAGACCTGCCACATACAGACGCGAATGGTTACAAGGAAAATTATATTCAACTGTGTAACTAACACATTCATGGAGTATTAGCCAAAAAAATAAAGCTATCGCCTTTTCAACTAAGATTTGGACTAAAGTCTGCTTTCGTATATTGAATAACATAGTGATTGCAAACAGAAAAATACAAAGAACTGAAAGTTACAGAATGTAAATAACATTTCTAAAACATAAGAGTACTGAAAAAATTTGAAAAAAAATGAATAACTCAGGAATTGAGAAACATCATCACTGGGCATCGTCATTAACACAAAGAGAAACCATCGAGAATTCACTAAACATTCATACCCGAAAACGATGAAAGATTGAACATATAAGGTATAAAAATTTAGTGTTGCTATTGACGACGTGACACAGCAATACAAACTTGATGTAGGCATAATAGTGCCCGCCAATGGCTGAGCCCGAATGGACCATGATGGAGAAGAGCTCATAGACGTACGGGCCCTGCACACATGAATCAACCTTCACTTCATATAACTAATTCTTCACAGTGCTTTATAAATAATCTTAGTGATAAGAGGATTTGGATTTAATTAAGATGCAATGATAACAATAACCATTCAGTCATCCTGCACTGATTTTTTATGACATAATCTTCAAAAATACTACTACAATGACATGTGTCTTGAGACATCGTAAAATGTTCCGTAGTCCTGCAGGCGTCACGTCAAAAGAAAAATGTTACACTGTAAGGGCTACCCAGACTGCAATAGGCAGAAAGGTTAAAGACGCTTTCTGCCCAAAAAGAGCCACAGGTAATATACTGGCTACAGTGGAAAATGAACCACAGTCCTTTAGATTCAAAGTCAAGTAGTCTAACCACTACCTTAACTGCCCCATATCCTAATAGAGTACGATTTTAACATTACTCCACTATATGGCATAAGGTGATCAGCTGTATTCTATTAGCATTATCCACTTACTGTAGATAGCGCTTGGGTGATGGATCTGTACTGTGACTCCGATGGAGAGGGTTCACTCCTCACAGAATACAAGTTAGAGCCGTCAATATCTATGCCTTCGTCTGTGAACACACTTCGACTTACACAGTATTCTATACAGAATGCTAACATCTGGACACTAGAAAGGTAATATTTTTTTATTGAAATATTTTGCAGTTTCCTTCCCAAGTCTAATAGTGAATGTCAGTCGCACATGAAATTTTGCCTCGTTATACGCAATAACACTAATCTGTCTCAATACGACCATGAAAATCTCGTTCGTTTCAAATAGTGGACAGCGCGGGATAAATTCTCTAGTTTGTGCGAATACATAAAAATCTGCCTAAATTATAACTGCGGCACTACTCGTGTTGACAAGATTTTACTGCTAAAAGGTACAATTCCAACAGGGATACAAGCATCCACTGTATCAACTATACTGCGTCAGGCAAACTGAATGCTGAAAAAAGTCCTATTAAAGCATCTAGCAGCTCTATCAAGACTTCATACTAAAGACAGAGCAGTATGATTTATCAAGTGATTTTTGGAACACTAAGATCATGCTATATGATACTTTACATCTACTTATAGCGTTAAAACACAAATAATGAATGCGATATTGTTACACAAATGACAGACACATATAAACATGCGCGCACATTGGGCATTCCCACAATGAAAATGAAAGATGACAAAAAATTAAAGGTGAATGAAGTTCAAACAACAGATAACTAACTAAAGTCCTAAATAAACAAACACGCAGGCAAACCTTCATAGTCAATTGGAGGTGTGCTACAGACAGGTAAGTCCACAGTATGACACTCAGGACACAAATCATCATCAGTGCTCACAAAGGAATTTAGGTTGAGTATCTCAGGAAATGTTAATCTGTCGAATAAAATCAGAAGAAATCAACACTACCTGCCATTATGTTGATGACAAGAATAACGATTTACTGCGTGTTCAGTAATAATACAAGAGGCCAAAAAGGCCTCAAGACACTCACCTGAATGAAGAGAAAAAGACAAGACAAGATGCCAAGGAGGCCATCTTGATATTAGAACAATAAGACAAGGAGACTGCCTGATAATAAAAACAAGAGGCCAAAGAGACCTGAAAATACCAATAAAGATACTGAAACAAGAAATTACAGATTAGTGGATAAACCTAAGCTGAAATCACCTCTAATTGCCTCAATAGAGATGACCTAATAAAATCTGAATAAGACGTAGATAGACAATATCTGCCAAATGACAGCCTTTTGCACTTGAGCGGACATGGAGATAAGGATTTTCAAACAAAAACGTCAATAGAAATTACCTCCCTTTGCACCCATGACGAGATGCTTAACAAATATCTGAAATATACTCAAGGACAATGTATGCCAAATAGCAGACCTCCGCAATGAAGGGTTCTTGAGAAAAAGATTTAGCAAGTAAAAATACAAACATTGACACAAGTTACCTCCCCTTACTGCCATGACAATATGATGAACAGAGCTAGAGTAAACCCAGCCTAGGACCATATTTGCAAAATACAAACCTCTGCAATAAGCGGTTATTGAAAAGAAAATTTTTAATAAAAAATTAACATCGACGGAAGTTACCTTCCTTTGCTGCGATGACGATACAATGAACATATCTAGAAGAGACGACCCTACGAACAACATTTGCCAAGTAGCAGACCTCTGCGATAGACGGTTCTTGAGATAAAAAAAATACAAATCTTGGCAGAAGTTACCTCCCCTCGCTGCGAGGACAATACTATGAACAAATCTAGAGACCAACCCAAGGACAACATGTCTGAATGCAAAATGGCAGACCGTTGCTATGAGCGTTTCAGGAGATTTTTTAAGAAAATGCTAACATCGGATAGATGGGCTAACGGACGACGGATGAACTCTGATCAGAAAAGCTCACTGAGCATAAGCTCAGGTGAGCTAAAAATACATTACATAAGGCAGCATCTCTGAAACTGTGTGGGGCCTGTTAGCTCACGACTCAAAGGTAGTGCTGACAATATGTTGGTGTGCTATTCAAAAAGACATCCAGCCTAAATAAATGTGTCATTATATGAAGAATGTTATAAAAGATGGCATTTTAGTTGATCTACATTCAGTAACTTGGGTGTCAACCATCCAAAGCAATTACGCCCTAGTCTTGAGCTATCCGTGCTGCGTGTGTCCAAGCATTATCCTGTTGGAATAGGCAGAGATAACAATGTTCATTCCTAAACCGTCGCATATGATACCAAAATATTGTTGATGTAGCTTTGTGCAAGTGAGTGTGTCATCCATGGCAAGGAGATCTGTATGGCAATGTGTGGATATTGATGCCCATATCATAATGTTGCCACAATCTGAACTATTTCGCTCCACCATGGCAACATCAGCATAACGTTCTCCTCAACGACGGTATACATGCACTCGCCCATCACGTCGGGGGAAATTCATTCGTGAAGAGAACGGTGCTCCATTGGTGATTTTGTCTTGCCCATGTGAGACTTCTTTGTCTGCTGGAATACGAGAGAGTAGGCCCAACATATGGTCTCTGATGTCCTGAAATTGCTGCCGCAAATGATACCCTATCATTTGATCACTATTCTCGTTGGATGTCGACCAGGCATTTCTCTTGCAATGGGAGTGAAAAGTTCTTGTCCGATGTCGCAGTTGCTGGACAACCATACAAATGTCTTGTTCTAAATGTCATTATACATATTGTTATACGACTGCTGCAGTCATCTTATGGTTCGTTCATTGACTTTTAATTCAGCTGCAATTTGACGTCAATCCTGCTTCGCGCATGTCGGTAGCTATCCCTCTATCATTACTTTGATGTGGCATTAATGACAATATGACAATGCAAGTGTGAAAATGACATTGGAAATGAAATAGTGGTGCCAGCTTAATTCAGTTAAATAATAATCAAAATGTCAACCAAGCCAACTTTTTGATAATATCATAGGCTCGATTGCTGTAAGACTATACTCACTAGTAATAATGAAACAAGTTTATAATATCGCCTGGCTTGATATATAATGCTATATATTTAAGCCGGATGTTTCTTCTTTTTAACAGTATATTTTTGGGAACCGCGAAAGCTGATAATTTATGTGATAAATATATGATTAGTGTGACAATTTATGTGCTATAGTAGTGATTACTAGTGATAAATCATTTGGTACAGTCGTGATTGATGGTGATGATTTATTTGGTACAGTCATGATTAGTGGCGATGATTTATTTTTGGTACAGTCATGATTAGTGGCGATGATTCATTTGGTACAGTCATGATTAGTGGCGATGATTCATTTGGTACAGTCATGATTAGTGGCGATGATTTATTTGGTACAGTCATGATTAGTGGCGATGATTTATTTGGTACAGTCATGATTAGTGGCGATGATTCATTTGGTACAGTCATGATTAGTGGCGATGATTCATTTGGTACAGT
>WURV02184482.1:0-12948 GCA_011762755.2 Epimenia babai | reverse complement strand
AATAAAGATGGAATAAATTACAATAACGACAATGAGAATACTAATATAAACAATGGGTATAATATTGTGAAAAAAAAGAAAAAAAATAAAAAATAAAAAAGAAAAAAAAAAAAAATGTTTTTTTCATTGTAAAGGGTTCATTTGGCTGCCTGCCTGAGTGGATCCATAAGTGTGGTATATAAAGGTCACACTACTTTTTTTAACTCATTTCATACCAGGTAGTCTTAACAAATCTCTATATGATGGGATGTGATTTAAACCTGGGTAAAACTACGGTGATAAAAAGCGTGTTACCATATAGATGGCTGCCTCTCACACAATAATTTCCTCTTTCATCCCTTCCTTGTTGAAATATTACCATTCCAACAACACAAAGCTGTCCCTATATTTCTAGCTAGAGCATCGAATTTTATGCCGTTTATTTCATATATGTCTTGGATTTGTAGCGCTCAACAAAAGATTGAGGCTATAACTCCTCTCCCATTAATGTCATGTTTTATGTCCTTGTGACATGGTTATTGATCAACCCATATACGGGTACCTCTTAATGTATAGCCTATTATAATCTGCTTTACCTAAATAAAAAATAAACATAAATGCAGTGTGGTGTTGTTTTAAACACACTAATCACTAGCATTTGTAGGAAGTCTAGCATTAGTAGGAAGTTGTATCAACTTCTATGATTACCAAATACATAAATCCACTTTCGTATCATTCAAACCTGATATATCCTTGTCATAATGAAACTCAACCACCCCCCTCCCAGTAA
The DNA here is from genome assembly GCA_011762755.2 of Epimenia babai. NCBI lineage: Eukaryota > Metazoa > Mollusca > Solenogastres > Cavibelonia > Epimeniidae > Epimenia > Epimenia babai. The sequence goes on along the minus strand of WURV02184482.1, from coordinate 12,179 downwards.
TTATGTCACCACTCACCACCTCTGCTCATGTAACATTATAGCATTATATGCGGTTATATCAAATGCCACTTGAAGCATGAAATAAACTCAGTAATTAGATGTTAACAATATGATTATCTTCCCCTTAGGTAACTTTGCGCAATATAAACCATTAGTCATGCACTCAACCACAGCCTCCGGTCAACCGTGGTCACTTAGTCATATAACAGTCAATTAGCTATTACTAATACTACCACAGCTGGACCACTAACAGGATATAATAATTTCAAGCAATAAATGACAAAGCCTGTATCACCTATTGACCGTTTAGTAAATCATGTTATAGGCAGTAGAGTATGCCGGGCTATTACAAGTTGGAGTAACAGAGAGAATCTAAACATTGTCAGAAATCTACTTATAGTCCCACTGACTTGTCCCATACGAAAATAACTCTGATGCCAATTGGGATAATGTAGATTTTGTTTGCCTTAAGTTCAGTAGTACATTAAATGTCCCTATGACCTTCAGATAACGGGTCTGATGCTCTACCAACTGAGCTACAGGGGCAAGCTCAGTTAGTAGAGCACCAGATGGGTTATCTGTATGTCATGGGTTCGAGTCCCATCACAGGTATAGGTTTTTCTGTGCGTTTCTCTCCAGCTCTTCATAGAACCACATTGGCTACCCCTCTTACCATCACATCAAATGTAGTCTGAGTGAAATTACAAAGCTGCATTGCTGTAGACCATCATTTAGCAAGCTGCGTGCGTGTATTTGAAGTGTCACAATTTTCGTTTATATTTTTAATAATGTGTAATTAATTTTGTGTGTAATGCAGACAGAGAACAATTTTGAGCCAGCAAACTATGAAGAACAGCATTTGAATGATATTCATATGAACAACAATAACAAGACAACCACTCTGTGTCCATCTCCTACAACGTTGTCTCCTGAAAACAGTCCACCCATCGCTAGACGCCAAAAGAAAAGGTCTGAAACGCATATATATTTATTATTTATTCTGTTTTACATTGTGTGATGTACTATGACCAGAGGATGGCCGTGGTGTAGTTGGCCTGTTTATAAATCAGAAGGTGGAACGCTCCAATTTTGGGCAATACCAACTGTTTTTTCCACTGTATCCTTATCTCAGCTACTTCATCCCGATTTCTCTGGTCAACTACGTCATATGTAAGGATTAGTGTGTGGCTACTGGCAACAGGTAAACTGTTTACTGGGAAGATGAAATAGGAGGCACGCATATTTGCTCCTGCTGCAGGATTGCCTTTCCAAGACTAGTGACTGTAAAACGTTATTCAACTGAGCCTACCATACAAATGTATTATGCCTTATACTCTCGATTGCCCTATATTTGCCATATTTGGGGCAGTGTCTCATTTCTACATTGCATGTAGTATACATGTTTTATACTTTCATTGCGATACCAGTTGTACTAAGTCAATAAAGACCTGTTTGGTGTATTTACCTGGATTATGTTCGTTTGTCTCTGTCTATTTTTAGGCAGAAACCAATGTGTCAAACATTTGTTCCGTGTCTCGCCGTATCTAAGATTTGCACCTTAAAAAAGTTATTTGTACACGAAAGCTTCTGTTACATATCTTAGTTAGTCTATGAGGTGTTACCCTTACTTTGTACAGGATTCAGATTGAACGCCTGTCACGTGTCATTTCATTCCAAATGATAATGGTGGTTAGAAATTCTATTGCGATTTCTGTACAAAATTGAATCATACTGAAATTATGTGAAATAAAATTTTATATCGAATAAAATGGATAAGCTTTTAGAAGATCAAGGTGATACTAATCAGGATAAATAGTAACCTGCCCTAAGTCTCTAACGTTGAAAAGTCAACTAGTATCGGGCCGAAATTTGAGCCACGTAATTATAAATACATGAATGAAAATCTAGTGATTACATTTTAGTCTCTAGAAATTCAAATTTTTCTATATACTGGTAAGTAGGGTAATTATTCTGGGCATTATGAAGCTGTTATTTTGCCATAAATAAGCTCCAGATTACAGCTGGGAGCATCTAAAGAAAAAAAATGTACCTGAGACCCCCCCCCCCACACCCTCCTAATGTGAGGGTGGCACCACCATGACCCCTTTCAATCTCTGAGAACCGCTGGTGTATTGTCTCTGCCGTCTAAGAGACATAACAACATTTAATATAGTCCAACTAACTTTATACGTACTCACGTCAAGATTGACCAATGATGCTGTTCTACTGTATTCATCATTTATACATGCTTTCCCCCATGTTTTTATATTTTTATTCTTGACACCATGCATAGAGCCTGTCAATATGTAAATTAAAAAAATTACTATATATAGATAACTGATATTTTTGTTTATGTCTGCGATACTACTCCCAAACAGGGATCCACCATGCATACAGTATTATAGTAGATCTATCCATATATCAGTTCATATAGTAGACAGCACGGGGAAAACCCAGTTAGGTTTTTTTGGTTTGTAGAGTTAAACACGATCAACATTGTATTTCTAAAAAAATCTGAAATTTGTAGAATAGCTTTATATATAAGCTAGTGATGTAAAATGTTTATTAAACCCACAGCCGGAGTCCTTCCTACCGGAGGAGTAAGTCGCCATCTCCTCCTCCCATGAGAACCCGGAGCATCGATTTAAACCGTGCGCAGTCTCTCCGAACTGTGCCGCAGGATCACCGAGTGTTTAGACCACAAGATCTTATCATGGGTGATGTGCTTGGCAAGGGCTTCTTCGGAGCGGTCTACAAGGTGGGTCTTCTCCATGCATCTACACGGGTGACTTTCACTTTGACACAAAATGCATTTTGTAGAGATGTCTACAGGTGTGAATTAGCTCATTAACGTATCATTCAGAGTCATGTACAACTTATACCTCTTACCTGTAGAGATTTTATCGTGTTGATCTTGCTGCAGATACTATTGAAATCAGCTTAAGAACTGTTCAAGGATGTTGAGAATATTGAAAATATATTTAAACAAAATTTTGATGCTGTTTACTCTCTTCGGAATCGCGCATACCAATTGTTGATACTTGCTGTTCTGTTATTATGCTCTATTCCTCTCTTGTCATGTAGTAATGTTCAGCAATGAACAAAATTAATACAAAACATACCTACTATTATCAACACCATCATTTAATAGTGCGTTCCCAAAAAGATATCCGAATAAGGAGGTTTACTATGTCAAGTTTGTTCGTTATTAGAATTCACATTTTGTTTACTATTTGACAACAACCCGTCCATCACTTTTCCATGGGTCCCTTTGTGACATTACTTGGCTGAGCACAGTGTTACTGTTGTTTAATTAAACATTTTCCTAGTTTGGGGAACTCAGGAAAGGAAAACAGATAACGATGCAGAATCCCAATTTTTGCCACTTGGCCTCGATGGTTTTGGCCGCTGGAGGCTCTCATTGTGGGAAATGTCTAAAATCATCACACGTTTGCAACAAACTTTGAGACTAGGAAAAAAATATCACCACAAAAATTCAATCCTACCTGAACCATCTTTTCAGTTAGACTAGTCAGACTGCCCCTAAATTTCCACAAAGGCCTATCCTAGAAAGAATGATGTTATTGATGATTAATGAACCAATCTTATGTAACCAATTTGGCAGTTGGGCAATACGTTCTTTTTGGTTGTCCTTTTATAGATACAAATTATAATTGGATGTATTATATTAACAAGATTTTTTCATTAAAAGATTATATAAACATAATTATTCCATTAAAATAATATAAGTAACAGATTTATTTTAGTAAAAGTCACATTGGCACCAGTGTGCAGCAATTTCTTTATAAATTAATTATGTCTCTGGTGTCGCCTTAAAGCAGCATGCCCTTGAGGGTCTGGGTAGCCCTCGCAGTGGCACTGTTAGTGCTTTTTCCCTCTCACGTGGCTGTGTTTCAGATGCTGCTCTATGGATGTGTCTCTATGTCGCTTACCTCCCCGCGAATGTCGTCATCCCATTGTAAATAACCATTAACTCTCATAGACATAGCGGAGTGTATGACATATGTAGCTCACCTGAAGATGTTTGGAACCAGTGGCGTTAATGGAAAAAGGTCAACTGTCCGTCCGCCCAGGCTCTGTGTGTTTTCACACTAGATGTTCCCCCCACCATTATAAATGGGCCGAATAAATTTGTAGGCTAGATTTGTAAAGGGCCTAGAATGGCCTAGACAACAATTACCTTGGTAATAAGCCTATAATTACATACTTACATGTGTTTGGTGTATATCGCGATCAGGTCACGCATGCCATCACAGGCGAGGTCATGGTGCTCAAGGAGTTACTTAAGTATGATGAGGATGCGCAGAAAGGATTTCTCAAAGAGGTCAATACATAGGTTACAGCCACCAAAATTTACCATACTGATGCTGTGTATGGATTTCTACCCCATCTTAAATTATGTCCTTGTATGGTTTCTCCAATCACTAATCCTATAGTGCCTTCACACTATGCGATATCTTAAAGGTGACATTGAAAAATCCTTGAAACGTAGTTTGACGGCACCTCCAAACTGCAACAAGGACTTGTTGAATGTGCAGTAATTTGTTGATATAGAGCAGTACCATGGTTCAAACGGAATTATAGGAATACGAAGACTGCCAGGTTGTACCACGTTAGTGTGAAAAGTTAATTATTAGTCTTTGGTTGATGAGGTTATTATTATTTAACGAGGATGGTTATTAAGGCTGTTTCATTAATATTTACAGAAGCCCTAGCTCTAAACAATAATTATTTATGTTACTTCATCGAAGAGGTTATACTCTTATCCGTGTGAGTCTTGCATACTCTAGCAACGTTACACAAAAACTTATGAATGGATGGTCTTAAAATTTTCTGGCGTGGTTGGAAATGGACCAATGGACAAATTATCAGATTTTCCTACTGATGCGGATCGCATTTTGAATCCAGAAATGAAAAGAAATCCTTGGGCACATTGGCGGGGGATTGTGCTTGCCATGTATTTTTTTAATTAATGATAGTTTACTCATTAGATTGGTGGTAATATTGATTGTGTGTTACAAGTGTCTGTGTTACGTACGCTGGACCATTGTGTTACAGGTGTCTGTGTTACGTACTCTGGACCATTGTATGTTACAGGTGTCTGTGTTACATACGCTGGACCATTGTGTGTTACAGGTGTCTGTGTTACTTACGCTGGACCATTGTGTGTTACAGGGGTCTGTGTTATGTACGAGGAACCATTGCGTGTTACAGGTGTCTGTGTCACATACGATGGACCATTGTGTGTTACAGGTGTCCGTGTTACGTACGATGGACCATCCGAATGTGCTTAAGTTTATAGGAGTCCTGTACAAAAACAAGAAGTTGAATCTGGTCACAGGTTTGTTGTCTTGCCCAAGCATGAAACCTTGCAGCTGTAATCACTAATCAGAGCAGTCTCTTGTGGAATAGACTGACTAATATCGAGACCTTTTCAAATTTACATCGGACACAGGAAACTGTTTCTTGGGCATCAAATTCTGCCATTTTTTGTACTGCCCAATACATCATTTATTCCTTATGTTACCCTAGATCCTCCAGACCAATAACTGCATGTTCAATACTAAAAATCAACTGATACACCTCTGTATTCTAGATCGAGATTAATTAAGTAAATATAAAATTATAATTTTAGATTTATTATGTTCCGATTGAAAAAATGTCCATTTTCTATTCCTTATAGATACAGAAAATATCTAATAATATACAATAGCTGACTATGTATGAATTTATCTACAGAGTTCATCAGCGGTGGCACCCTGAAGCAACTGCTCCATGATATGACTATCGATTTGTCATGGTCTCAAAGGGTCAGGATTGCCAAGGACATTGCTGCTGGCATGGTTGGTCCCATGCCATACATACTAAGTTCACCGTAACGTGTAATGATCACTAAACAACGTACATGTAATGAAATGTGTCCTACATAGAAACTTGTGCATAGAATCCTTCGCGGACTACAAATGTCCCGACCGGTGGCTCAGATATTTGATCCTCTAGATCTCGCCCAGACAGCGAGATGTCAGCTAGGGGTGGTATTTGGTAATATTTCACAGAATGACTTAGCAACCTACATTCTGTACCTGAGGAGGATTTCAGTGAGGTTCCTAATTGGATGTAATGATTTCCTGTATGTTGGAATTTTCGACAGTCACAATGTCAGTCAGAAATACGCATTTCACTATTTGTCTACAAATTAGTTTTATTTGATACGAGTAATGTAAACTGATGGTGCTTGCAGTCACTGGATCAGGCATTGGGCATTCTTTAGTTATGGACCAGATGGTTGAATGTCTACAAAATATGACCTTTACCATATGTGATACAAAGATATCAACTGGTTCAGTATGCCTTTGTGTTACCGCAGGCATACCTGCATTCATTGGACATCATCCACAGGGACCTCAACTCACAGAACTGCCTCATCAGAGATGTGAGTGACCAGATATGTGAGTTTAGTATTAGAAGCTTTATTAGTTTAACAAAGTACGGAAAAATGCAACCTTTTGAGACTAATGAATTTTATTCATAAACGAGCTTTCACATATATGAAATATGCTTCATCATGCTTATTCTATAATATGCGAAAGCTCGTTTATGAATAAAATTCATTAGTCTGAAAAGGTGTTGTCCTTGCATTTTTTCGCAGCTGATGTGTGAGTTACCCGCAATGCCATTGTACATCAGAGTGGGTAGCAACCTAGTAACAGTTCATGTGGGACATATTTGGAAATTAACGCAATTGTAAGATTCCCAGACAGAGTTTAAATTGTGTCTACCATTACAATATCACGGTTTATCGGTTTATGTACCGCCGAAAACAAGGACCTCACCGAGATCTAGGCCTTTTGCTCGCAACAGTTTGATCATTCTCAAATTCACGTGAATAAATTTACCATTGCTTCGTATAATTACAACTATCACAACTACCAAGCTTCGTCAAGGGCAGTTAAGTCTCCAAAACGTCAAATATGTGGCAATATTTCAACAGCTCATACAATAAATACAAGTCAGGAATGATATGTGTAACTTTTGCTCAGGATGGCGCCGTGGTGGTAGCTGACTTTGGCCTGTCACGTGTCATTGCTCACCACGTGGATGAAATCATCTCACCTCTCCCAGCCAAGAAGAAGCGACTGATAGACAGGCGCAAACGCTACACGGTCGTGGGCAACCCGTACTGGATGGCACCTGAGATGCTTCACGGGAACAGCTACGATGAAAAGGTCGACGTCTTCTCGTTTGGAATCGTGCTGTGTGAGGTGAGATAGAGGTAGAACGTGATACATAGCAATACCAGTCAATTAGTTAAGAATACGCTGATTACGGAGGTAAACGTTGTGTGAGGTGAGATAGAGGTAGAACGTGATACATAGGAATCTCAGTCAATTAGTTAAGAATACGCTGATTACGCAGTACTCTAATGTCGCTTTTGATTTTATTTGGTACAGTAGTTTAGCACAGTAGTTTTAATGCACTCAGGATATTAAAACATACAATAATAGCGGATTGCATGAAGTTTCTACTTTGACTACAGATCATCGGCCGAGTGCAGGCAGACCCTGACTACATGCCGAGAACGACGGAGTTCGGTCTCAACGTCGATGCATTCTACGCCAAGTTTTGTTCGCACTGTCCCGACTCGTTCTGTAAACTCGCCATCATCTGCTGCCAAATTGACCCGGAATGCAGGTTACACTTCTTGAGCCAACAATCACTCTGTCGCACAATAGCATCATAGGGTAGCTGGTCATCTTAACATAAAAAACGCAAAGAGCTAGTGGTGACCAATAGCATGTTGTCTTGTTACTGAGCTGCATTATAACGGTCTTAATGAACATAACATCATAAATCTAATGGCAATAATACCCGCTTTCATGCAAGAGGTTGCATGTTCAAATCCACCTAAGCCAGCGATTTTTTCCTCACACCTTCCTTACCAGGAAATGAGCAAGATTTTTGTCCGTGAATAATGACAAAGATTTGTCGTCAAGTGGGTTATTACGAAATATCTTAAAGGTATAAGACGCAATATTGTAAGTGCGCCTATTTATACCATAGAGGAAAACTAATTCTTCAAATATCATACATGTTACCCTCAGGTCTAGTGACTACGTTTACATCATTAAAAATATGCTCATAATACACTATGTCTTTACGTCACGTATCTCTTCAAGTATACTGCCTTATAATGGGAAGTGAATAGTTGATACGAGCTCTTGTCTCGTAATGGTAAGGTCGCAGGTTCGATACTGCCTGTCAGCTGGCGTTTCTGTTATCCCCAGCAAGATGGCTGCAGTAGACTCGTCCCTAAACCGAGTGGACGCTCTATATCATGTTTCACGGGTGATATGCGGGTGTTGAAGGCATTGTATCTGCACAGAATAGCTGCCGTAAACATTTAATTATTGCCTGATACTTGCCATCTATAAATGTAATTTACATTTTTTAATCACAAGGAAAAGCAGTATGAACTATGTTCTAGTGACCCACTTCCACATTTCATGATTGTTTACCTGTAACAAAGTCTAAAGTCACCCAGTAATATTTCCTATTGGAATTTTAGGAATCATTATATCATATGTGGGGGCCGCTGGCGTAGTGGTTGGAGCGTTTGACTTTGAATCCATGGGTCCCTGGTGCAATTCCCCCTCTAACCAATATACTAACTTTGCCCATGGGCGTCTGGGTAGCTCTTGCTGTGTGGTTCTGTTAGGGCTTTTTTCCTCTGACGTTTACTGTGCTTCAGATGTTCTATATATGATCTCTATGTCGCTTAACTCCCCGCTATGTCGTCATCTCATTGTAAATAACCATTGATTTTCTATAGACTAAGCGGAGTGTGTGAAATATGTAGCTGGTACGTAGACATCTGTCACCAGTGGCGTGAATGGAAAAAGGTCAATTGTCTGCCCAGACTCGGTGGGTTTTTCACACTCGGTGTTTTCCCCATCCCTTATAAGTAAGACTAATCAGATTGTCGCGTTAATCACATTAGTAGGCTAGCTTTGTAAAAGGGCCCAGGATGGCCTATACAACGATTACCTCGGTAATCAGCCTATAAATAAATACAGACATACATACAGCATAGGTGGGAATACTATAAATACCCTTATCATGTGCTACGCTAGATTTTAATATGTATCAATGTCATTGTGCTGTGTCATCATAAGCAAATTTGCAGTTAGTTCTACAATACCTAGATATTTTTTAATAGCATACTTTTGTATAGTGGTTCTACAATACCTAGATATTTTTTAATTAACATACTTTTTTGTATGTGAATTCGGTGTATTCATTGCGACAGGCCGATGTTTGAGCAGAGCCAGATGCTCTGCGAGGGAATCCTTCTCCATATAGAACACAATTTCTCTCTTCCCGTCATGCTGTCTGGGTCACCGACCGACGTTGGAACCGTCAAACAGGCCATTATCCGCCGGGAATCGCTGACGACTGGGCCACTGAAATCACAGTTGGAGATCATCCGCGAGAACACCCGTAACAGCTTGTTAAGTGAACAGGGCAGCATCGGCGTGCGCACGTAGTAGCTATTTATAGTTTGTCTAATTGTCTATCATTGTTGCATGTTTTTCCTCCAGTATTTTGTATCACTGTAGACTAGTTCAAATAGAGGGCATTGAGGGAAAGGTGGACGAGCTACTGGATCGATCGTTGTGTTTTAATTCTGGAAGATCCAGGCTCAATTCCCTGTTTTGGTCAATATTCCATCAGTGGCATTTTCGAGCGAAAAGTGCTTGATGTACCGTATTCCCACGAATCTAGAATTCACCTTAAGTAAGGGTACTACGAAAATGGAAATGCTGTAAAACGTTTTTTAAGTTGTCTATATCTGAGCTATCTCTGATCATTGAAAAGGGTAGATTATCTCCCCTGAGGTAAAATGAAATTATTGGCCCATGAACTATTAAAATTGCCAAAAGTCACTCAACAGTTTCTGCACAGTCTTTGCAATTTAGGTGATTTAATTGATATTGCAATTAGAATCTCTACTAAAGTATTAACTTGTATCTTCGGATGGCCAGAATAAAATACAGCCCTGAGTTATTAGAAAACAACTTAGATGTGACGTCATGCAGGATTCATTGCCTTAAATGTTTGTTACCTTGGATTCACACCAGAAACTGCCCCCAGTGCTAGGCCTATAGTATGACAGTAAAGACCTCTAAACGAAACTCTCCCTGCTGTGAGTAAATGTTTTTAGAGTGCTACAAATAAGAAAGGTGCTAATCTCGTAGAAAAAAGAGCGTCGACGTAACATAAGACAACTAAAAGTAGCATCAATACGAGCTTTCATTTACATACTTCATCTCATTACACCTCATGCAGTACAGCTGTATACGAAGGCTTATGTTTATCCTTACCTGAGTTAGTCGATGAGGTGTTACCTTATATTGTCGTATTTTACATATGGCTAACACTGTAAGTCATGTCTCTATGTCTGATATCTTCACCACGTGTTAACATCGTCAAGTATTCTCTCATCTTTTCACGCTGCTCTCTGCTAGTCGAGTTTTGAACTCTATTCTGTATTAACATGCTACAAATTTTATATAATCCTTGAATCATTCGTCATTTTTGAATTTTACTGTAGGTACTAATGATTTATATACATTCCATAATATTTCATCATACCTGTGCCTTGCTACCTTGCTGCCCTACTTTGTATCAATCTTACCCTTATTCTAAACTATCTTACATTCCTCATATTATTCTCCTACATACAGTAATTTTTATGATAAGCTATTTTACATTCCCTCTACCGTATTTGATATATTTGCAGTTGTGGCATTCTGTAGCAGAAATGTGAGGAAATCGATTTCTTCGAGTTTTATAAACGTATTTTATCGACAAATCTGTTATGACAATCATTCCAATGATACGGTCTTGTATATTTTAATGTACATGAACAGATGAATATATGACTTTAGATGTTTATTGTTGATGTTATTCATCCCATCAGATGGAAAATACTGATGCTATTTATTGCCTTCGCGTTAAGATTTGCATTATTCTTTCTGAATATCGTGTGTAACATTTCTACGCCGCATGAGCCTGTTAATGATACAGAAGCTAACTGCCACGCACCCATATGTGATTGTCTACGATACCTGGTTTACAAAACGGATTACACGAAAACTACCGAAACCTATGGTTTACAATGTGTATTAAATGTCTAATACAGCAGCAACTTTTTTACAGAGACCAGATATAAACGGATGCTGCCGTTTAATTGATTGGTCGTTGGATGGTCGATGCCGATCTTGCATACCTGTAGTGAGACGAGGTTTACCGTATAATTATACGGTAGTATTGTGTAACGACGCGAATCAAAGCTGATTTACACAGGCCCCACGCATACAAGCTCCAATAGACAAGTTAGATGGTTTTTGCGTATTCCTAATTCTATCGTTATATGAACTGCAATAATCGATAGTATCTCTACCGTTGAGCTAACATATGTGCATCATTATTGTGTTAATCCAATAAAATTATTCTTCCATCTGCCTCCCCTCGTTGCGTGTATTCTATCATTATGTAGTGCATGACTTTGTTGTATAAATTCGATATAAATGATAAGTATATATGATTATAATACGATTTTAGAAAATGGCCAAAATGTTTATGAATTATCAACGATGATATTGGGTTAGTTACAATAATTATACTCTCGTGTACAGCTGCATGCTCAAATATAGAATAGTAGACATTCTAGTTCTACGTAGCTGGTAATCAAACCAAATTTAAAACTAAACCCTCCCAAGGATATGATATATAATAATTAGATTATTATGTCACACAAACGGACAGTATCCATCATGAGAAGACCGTAGCACCTTTTGAGACTAATAAAAGTTTATTGTTAGTCTCATAAGGTGCTACAGTCTTCTTGTTCTTGACGTACATAGACTAACACGGCTAACCCCACTTGTTCTATCAGTATCCGTCATATTTGATACGTTGTTATGTAGCACCTTTTTAGACTAACAAAAGTTTATTGTTAGTCTCATAAGGTGCTAAAGTCTTCTTGTTCTTTGCGGACATAGACTAACACGGCTAACTCCACTTGTTCTATCAGTATCCGTCATATTTGATACGTTGTTATGTAGCACCTTTTTAGACTAACAAAAGTTTATTGT
>WURV02184471.1:0-12949 GCA_011762755.2 Epimenia babai | reverse complement strand
AAATTTGTAAAGTGTCTTTGATAGCCATGTGTTAAAAGGGCACTATAAATCAATAAAATTTCATTTCATTTCATGACATTATTGTAAGTTTATTTGTAAGATTTTCTTAATTTTTTATTTAAAAATTCAAATATACTTAGTGATCCTTAGCAAATTTTGAGTAGTTTATGTGCTGCGGGCCTTAGGTTGGGGACTGCTGCCCTAAACCAACATAGGCATACGTGAGGATTATGATCTAATCCTTAAGCAGAATCAAACGATATTATCCGCGTCTATAGATATACCCGATATTTGCTTTCGTACGTCGGGCTTAGAGCGGGTAAACGAAATTCTGAGATTCGGCAAATGAGATATTATTATATCATTAGTTAGCGCGAATATTGTTAGTTGGCGCCAGTGGTGTAGTGGTTAGAGGCGCTGCCTTTCATGCGGGGGTTTGCGAGTTCGAACCAGCATAAACTATTCTTTTCCGTGCCTTCCACAATGGGAAATGAGCATGATTTTCGTGCATGAATATTGAGAATGATTTGTCGTGGAATGGTTTATTATAAAAATATCATAGGGATGTAACAAGGCAATGTTGTACGTGTGAGTGACATTTAATTATAAAGTGGCACCATAACCTCGCTTTTACCTTTGTTATCTTTGCAAATTGATAAGACATTATTTACAAAACATGTTCGAAGCTGCTTTTTGTTGACATGACATATTAACACCGCGACCACTACTGATTACGTCTTCCATAAAAGATGCGATGGGCATGATTTTGAGCTACCAACTCGGTATGGTATTTTATCTTATCTTTGGGTGTCTTCAGGTTTGAAAATGTTTGGTTTGCGGCATCGTCTAATACAGAAGGTATGTCAAGGTGAGATTTTTTATCCTTCAACATTGAATACGACTTGTATGAACTGTTGACTTATATGGTTCGTATGTACGGAAGTGCCGAAGTGGTGCATCGATAAACGCACGTGACGTACTCTGAACCATCGAACTACCCAGAAAACACCATTGACTATGGGTTAATGTGGGCCGAAGCGTAACCTTTGATTCCTAGTTTGTATTTTAGAATGCGAGAAGCTTGTTCACGATGAAATTCAATTAGTCTCAAAAGGTGTTACCTCATTTTCTCTTTCTTTGCAGGACTAATACGGCTACTGATACTATACATAATTATAGTATCGTGATTTCCTTTTATTGTGCTATCGTGATCATCATTACAATCATCGTCATTCGTAATCATTATAATCGTAATAAAATGTGTCAATTCCTTTAGGAAGAATTGTTACGGTAAGAGCACCGGTACAAATATAAAACTGTACCGAGGAATATTGAAAAATTCTAGTAATACATAAATATTAAACAGAACAAGTGGAGGTAGCTGTGTTAGTCTATGTACGTAAAGAACAGGGAAAGGACTCTAGCACCTTATGAGACTAACAAAAGTTTCTTGAAACACGAGTTTTCGCAGACACAAGGAATGCTTCATCAGGTGAAGTTCATCATTCACTTGATGTATCATCCCTTGTGTCTGCGAAAGCTCGTGTTTCAATAAACTTCTGTTTGTCTCATAAGGTGCTACAGTCTTTTCCATGTTCTATAAATATTAGGCTTATTTTTGGCAGAGTTATTTATGAATAAGAAAGCAATGCTATTCTAAAAGCGCGTATATAATTATCACGCATCTCTATCGACTGTAATGAACGAAGCAAAAAAGTGCTCAACAACCACAAAATCAATTCTGATTGTTTCACAGTGTTATTAAATGATAAATATATTTTTCTGTATAAATATTTGGTATAGGCGGTCGAACGACTGTGAAAAGGATGCACTTGTAATCACTTCACCACGATCGCGGCTCGTTCGACTTGTACACCGCGCTTGACTCGCATGACGTTCGATATACATCGTTAAAATACTAATAAACCGCTGTCACTTATAATAAACACCTATAAAATATATTAAACAGCTATAACGTATCGTATACAGCCATAACTTGTAATAAACAGTTATAACTCTTACAGTGGTTGCGTTGATATAACGAACTAAAATAGTTCTAAACTAAATAGTTCTGAAATAAATAGTTCAACAGTACCTTATTAATATACCGTAAATCAAAACATTCAACGTGAGATTGCCCGTTTCTGTTTTTTTTCACTAATTCTTCATATTGATGGCGACTTTGCATGCATAGGATTTCCTTTTTCGATATTTGTTCTACTTTCCACTGTATTATTCCACATTGTCATCTATTTTATGCTCACTGTAAATGTACATATTTGTATGCAACATTGATCAGTATTACCTGCATACTGTCAGGTGTTAATTTTATATAATTTAGCTAATTACATTATAGTCTTAGAGCATAATAGCTGCTAATAAGTACACTTAAATCAAATAAATTCCATTTGAACGATAACGTGTCGATAGTTTCAATAATCTCGGAATACGACTGGCGAGAGATCAGACAGCGGCACTCATGTAGTGGTACAGACGCTAATATCCATCAGTATAATCCATGGATTTTCACTGTCCCTTTCGAAATATTATAGTGACTATAAGAAATAAGTGCGACTTGTCTAAAAACAGAACTGTATCGATGCGGGTTATAAACGAATATATCGCTCATTGAATTATACGCTGCCTACATACTTATAAAATGCTTCGATAGTCAAACTTGATATTATATAAATGTTTACGATGTATATTCGCTCACTAAATTATACTCTGTCTACATACTGATAAGCGTCAAAATTCAACCTCGATAATATCGACGTATTATTATATCGACGTTAACGATGTATAGTTATTGTTTACATCACACGTTGTCTATATATAATATGCTTCGATAGTCAAACTCAATATTGCTAAGATACATGCGTTGACTAAAAAATTACAACGCTAAGCTCGTTAAAGTTTTTCAAAGTTCACTTTCTAATTCTTCCACAGTCTTTCTGCGGTCTCTTCCCCCGATTACTTCCCGCGGTTTCCAAACAGCTTTTCAAGTATCGACAGCGAAACTGAAATTTTAAAACAATAATTGACCGCATTAATTATACTTCTAGATAGTAACAACGATTAATTGAAAACCTTTTATTGCTCCTCCGCCCCTCATCTCTTTGTGTAAGAAATTCTATATAAAGAAAATTTACTTCTCAGATGTATGCACAGAGAAATAGACGCAACGTCGTTATACGTACATCATACATTGAACGAATCAAATTTAAATATATATATATTCATACAGTTTGAAGAAAAGAAGAAGGAAGACGTAGAACGCATTATTGATGTTGCTTAAGCCATATCGATGTTTTCAAATAGTGTATTTTATTGATGTAAAGTGTGTTATTCAACAATGCTCTTGGTGCACTTACTATCTAATATATTTCATGTCATTATGCCCCTCTTCGCATATTTAGATATACAGTGAAGTATAATAAACCCACTATAATTAAAGTAAATTCATGAGAATAAACAGTAAATTATGATAAATTGTAAGATACACAAGTGACATGCTTCCACTCAATATGATACCGTATTTATAAACAATTTCGTTCGTGTAATTACGTTTTACCAAAAAGCAAAAAATTATCTCCCGAGAACGGAATAACGTCGCAGTAAATACGATGTAATACGGCATCACACATTATGTCATATGTAAGCCTGTGACACCGCTGAGAATGAAATAAAAATTCGGTGCAACTATTAAATTACAAAGCGAAGGATTAATAGTGGATTTACGTTATCCGGTTTTTCGACTCCCACTCTCGCCTCCGATAAATCGGAAGGTCATTTACACTATTCGTCTGACATTTCTGATCGCAGTAAAAACGATGTAATACCGGCATCACACATTATGTCATATGTAAGCCTGTGACACCGCTGAGAATGAAATAAAAAAAATCTAAAATTATTAGAATACAAAGCGAAAGATTAATCTCGGTATGGAATAGTATAACGTGCCTCGTTAACTTATTCATGAACTTTTGTGTATCATGTATTTGAATGAGATTTCATATATATTACATCCACTTTATAGTGGTAAACACGCGTTGTGGCCTTGAAGTTGACAACAATTACTCCTTTACTACCATCTATTATCTCTACCGCTTGTCTCTAAATAATAATACGCGAATTATTATTAAAATTATGTGCTAACACGGTAGACAGCGGGTAAAACCCCCTCTATCCTTGTAACTGCCCTTGTATTTGGGCGCGCATCCTTTGTCATCCATACAAGCCCCGTCCGTGTGTCGAGCGGCAGCGACCGTCAGACATCGCGACTTCTTTTTACATCCCAACCCGTACGTACCGGGAGGACACTCTAAAGCGAATCATGAATCATTCGTGGGCGAAGTCATTTTAATAGATTAACGCCATGTTCTATAACTTTGAAGGCATACAGGTGTGGGTCGGCGTGTTAATCGTAAGGTGGGTAAAAAAAATTCTACGCTAACTCTTAACTGATAAAAAATTAACTCGAGCTTCACGAATAAAATTGAGGTAGCGAAAAGTCCAGTGGACTCGTAACCGAAACTTTTGAAACCGGCCAACGGCCTTTGATGATCCTCAACAAGTCATTTATCTAGAGATGCTAGATATCCGGGCGGATGATGGAATATAGCTGTCGTAACAACATCTCAAAACTTCATCTGAGAGCCTTCGCTGACACCTGCAGTCAATAAATGTAAGGGGTAAGTTTTTACTTTGTACTTTTCTTTTATATAATAATCGAACAGCTTCGAGCAGTCTTTCAGCGGGAAGCAGATCACCATAGTGGTGTTATCAATAATTATAATCGAATATAATCGATGAATTGACTTACTCAGCTGGCAGTCGTCTCGGCCTGGCGCGCTCCTCCATCCAGTACCGCACCCAAAGGCTCGTTTGCACGATCCAGTTATCTTATTACATCTGTAGTTTATTCGGCAGTGGCAATCTTTCTCGCAACACGGACCAAAAGCGAAGAGACATTTTGCTGCAATCGGTCAAAAAAATCAACCGCAAATCACCCATAATGCAAATCGAGAGCATGCGCGGACAATGTCAAGCGGTAATTTACAGCAGAAGAGGTCACACACGCTACTAATCACGTTTTGTGAAAGAAAAACACTTCTAAAGCGTTTCTTTGTTTTCAGGAATTTTACAATGTTTAATTTTTTCTGACATTTGTTAACACAACATGTTGGCTTTATTATGGAAATTTGTTTATTTTAGTCTCAATCGATACACATAATTATTGACGGAAGAGATAGTAGCATGCCCTTATTATAGCAAACTATCACAAATTAAGATATATTGTGATGTATAGTATGTATATATATATATATATATATTACATCAGACTAACATAGGTGAGCTACCAAGTTAATAACAGGTATGAAGGAATTAACATACGAGGAAAGACTGAGGGAGTTGAAATTGCCAGCACTAGCTTAAAAAAGATAGAGGGCAGATATGATCCAAGTGTTCAAGAGAGAGGACAATATTGAAAATATCGAGAGTAATGTTTTTTTTTCAATTTAATCATAGAGATGGCAAAGGTAATAGTGAACTATAAGTAAACATAGATTTAGAAATGTCATCAGGGAGAATGTATTCTCAGAGTGATGAATGTCTGGAACGCCTTTCCCTAAAGTGTAGTATCTACAAAACAATAAACTCATTTGAGAACGCATTGGATAGGTATTGGGAGAGCAGTCAACTAAAGTCTGATATAGAGGATGTAGAGGCACCCAGCAGCATGCGCGCTAGGAATCCCTTCTATGGTGTTAAGAGGGACAGAAAATCTACTGGCTGATGAGTCCAACTGTATCAAATCCAAGTGAAGCCAAGTAAGTATCAGCCAAAAAGACTCTCAGATGCGGTTTGAATGGAAAGTTTTTGGCTGCTATTCAGCGCATATAGAATACATCCGTGCAAGTTACGGATGAAACTTTGATGGATCAAAAATACCGAATTATTTTATTTATTAATCGATTTGTTCGATCCATGCATCATCCATGAAAATGTCTCTGTCGTCTCAGAGACTACGAAGTGGCCAAATAAATCTGGAGAACGCAGGTTCAGAGTTACCGTTGCCAGATAAACAACAAATCAACCAAGATAAACAACAAATCAACCACTGCTAAAAGTAACACGACTCGTCCTGTATCGCCTCAGATTGTTTGGTAACGGTAAAGAGACACTGCCGTGTCATATTGTCGATCGTTTATGTCTGTCCTCCCGTTTTGTTGTGTACAACTTACGGATTTGGCAGGAGCTGTCCGCTGGACCACTTTTCCAGTAGGGTTGGCAACCTCCCGCCTCGCCGCACGATCCAGTTACATGGTTACATAGTTTGTTGTCTTTGCAATGGCAATGTCTAGCACAGCGGTACCCATAGCTTTCTGTCGGGCAGGCTACACAAACGTTCCAAAAAAGCTAACACATCGAGTAAAGTTTTGCGCTGACAAACAGATAACGACGTACAAATATGATTATTAACGTCGTAAAAGGTTTCGTCGTAAAATAAACTATGCACCTACTTGCAACTAAATGCCCAGGTATTATAAGCGCATCTAAACACTGTGTACAAAAGGCAAAGTTCATGGCCCCTCTAGGAGGGAGCGAACTTATGACTCCAGCTGCCTGCCCGGCGCTCTACCCACTAAGTTATATGAGATAGCGCCTTCATCCGATACCGATGTTTTCAAAATGTATAAAATACACAAGACGAGGTCAGTATTCGTTACTCAGTTGATAGAGCACCAATCCGATCATTCGGAAGGAGTAGGTTCGGGTTTGAAGAACGTAAAGTTTCTCTGCTGTCATACATGAAATAGTTGTCTATTTTCATGCGGTCAATGTGTACAAATTTAGCAATAGTCGTTGCGTAACCAGTTGTGTGGGCCTACATCTGTCCTTTATGGTGTCAGCCAATAAATAATATGGCTCAGAGGACAAACAGAATGGCCTCCCCTTAATACTTGGGGAAATCTTTATTATCGCCCCTCATTATAGGAAGCTTACGGTGTTTGCAATCCCATTGATGGACTGTTTGATTGTAATCGCCAAGCCAGCCGGACGCGCAGTGCCACGGGCACAAACCGGTGGTGTGATCGCACATCTCACGGCAGTTACATTTTGGAATCTCATCTGGGATAAAAAGTACAGCGGAATACGTCAATGAAAAAAATATTTTTTTTAAATCATAGAGGCATTTAAGAGAGAGAGCAAATTATTGAAACACTTGAATGATGGTTTTATCTTACTGTTTCTCTTTATAGCTGTATTCCATGCCATCATTGCTGTACTACCCCGATGCCGTATATATGGCAGAGACGGACTCTTCAGCCATGATATTTTAGGTAAAATAGCAGATTCATTGTAAATTTCACTGTGTGTTTAGTTCTAATTATGCTCTTTTTTCCCGCTACCTAACCACATATATATACTACATTGGCTATCCTAATTATCATCACATATATTTGGGAACACCGCAAAAATTAGCCAATTAATTTACAGTCCATCATCACACTTGTTAAGATATCTGAGTTTATCGCTGGCTATGATATATGGACTTTAAACATCAGTGGTTCTAAAAAACGGTGTTGAATACCTAAAATGCACTGGAATAATTTCGTCCCTGTAGCTCAGTTGGTAGAGCACCAGACCGGTTATCTGGGGGTCGTGGGTTCGAGTCCCATCAGGGGTATAGGTTTTTTCCTGTGCATTTCTCTCCAACTATTTATAGAGCCACATTGGCTATCCTTATTACCATCACGCTTAAAATTGTTTTCCATATTCAATCTTTCTATAGAAAAACGATCTTTTAATTTGGCATCACCGCCAAGATGGGGAGAAATGACCAGAAACAATCTTGCTTCTTCCTACTCCAGATAACCCCCTGTGTGGTGTTCTGCCAATTACCGTATATACTCACTTACAAGACGACTGTTTTTCACCAAAAACCTAGATTCACAGTGGAGGGTCATGTTCTAAGTGAGACTATAAGTGAGTCGACCAAGGACGACAATTTATACGACGATATAATCGCATCATCAAGAGCAACAACACAAGACCCCGAGATCAATGACTGCGACGAAGGCGATGACATTTACGACGAATGTCTTACTGAACGAGAAGCACATATTTTATTTACTAACGACAAAGACGACAACGCGTGGGACAGTCGAAATTAGATTTATCTACATTTCCAGTATTGTATTATGAATAAAAGTTCGCCTCGTCTTATAAACGGGTCAACCTTAAAATTGACTCGTGTGTTTCTAAAGTCAGGGGGTCGTCTTATAAGCGAGTATATATGGTAA
The DNA here is from genome assembly GCA_011762755.2 of Epimenia babai. Lineage (NCBI taxonomy): Eukaryota > Metazoa > Mollusca > Solenogastres > Cavibelonia > Epimeniidae > Epimenia > Epimenia babai. The sequence goes on along the minus strand of WURV02184471.1, from coordinate 4,637 downwards.
CTTGTTAGGGTATACAATACGGAGATCTCAAAAATCAAGATCCCGGGATATCGACTGATGTTAACGATCTCAAAACCTTGAAATCGCGGATCAAGATCTTGAACACAATATAGCATGTTGTAAAACCATAAATCCCCCAAAATTAAATGATTGAATATGTTTTTCCTACAATTTTAACCGCCACTACCATCTTTTCTATTTTACGTAGTGTAAGTACAGGCGGGTCTACTGACCCGGGAATGCCAAACAACTCGCGCCCAAACAAGTCGCCCTGTCCATTGAGGCAGTTCGACCCGTTTCGAGGCGCGTGTTCACTCTTTGATGTTGCCACGTTATGTAAGCCTGACGACCTGACTGCTAGTCTTTTGATCGTTGTAGAAACGTTGGTCACCACGACAAACGGAGAATAGAGATGACGTATGCTCTAACGCCGTAATATTATTGAAAAAAATTCATTGTATATATTCATATCTAAATATCTATCTGAATATTGATCACTTTAAAGTGGCTACGATGAATATATATAAGGGAAATGTTGGTTATTAATTATTTCACAAATAAAGCATGTCACTGTTGTTAGTGAAAAGGAAAACCCCAATCAAGACTAAACTGTAACAATAAAAGAGCGACGTATAATATAGATAGCATGATATCGTCAAAATCTTGATCTCAAAATCTCGAAATAAAAAATCAGTGACATTTAGATACCCTACTTAAAAACAAAAGTAAACTGACACTCCTGCAAAATTTACTGTCAAAACATCCCTTTTTCAAAACATTACCCACCAAAGATTAAATAGATTTAATAGAATTTAGACCCATAAAGCTACAGCTTTTCTGTCCCTCTTAATACCATGGAGGAGGTTCCTCACTCGCACACGGTTTGGTGCCTCTGCATCTGCTATATTATACCTCAAATGCTTATTCTCTCGAAAAGGAAAAAAAAATAGAATAAACATGCAGGAAAAATAAAAAATGGAATAATTAATTATACACAATATACTGTATGTAGATAATTATATCATAAAAGAACAGTAAAGTTATAAAAAAATATTGTTATTTTTTTAGAACTTGTAGTTTTAAGCACATTTATTAATAATTAAAATGTCACAACAGCAGAATCATTACCCCAAGGGAGTATCGCTATTCTATGCATGCGCGAACAATTGATATTTGCTGACTGGAATTAGCAAAACAAAGGTAATACGTAAACAATCAAGAGGGAACGTGATACCCGTTGACATCTAATACATATAACGCCAGCGCGTAACAAAGTGCGATATTTATTACCAAGGCATGTTGTGACAAGCATTAATCAACTGGGAAACGTTATGGCAAGCGGGAGTTATAGTAGGGAACATTTGGTAATGATGCGTTGTGGTGAGGAAGCGTTTTGGTAGGGGGACGGATTGGTAGGGCACGTTTTGAAAAAGGGGACGTTTTGACCTGCTTCGTTCTACGCAAGTGACCGAATCAAGCAATGTTTGTAGCACGGACACGTCTCAATATTCTAATTTCAACTCAAAAGCTAATCGATACGGCGTTTACTTACCGCAAGCAAAAACCGAGAGGAAGAAGATATAATTCATTTTCGTTCCGTTATGCCCCTGCAATCGATTCTCTTAATCTGCGAAATAAACCTTAGTCCAAATTCGACAGCTCTAATATAAGATAATAAATAGATTATAAACATACATGTTAGAGATGCGATTGGTTACACAGGAGAAAAAGACATAACCAATCAGTATAGAAACAACATTATGTAAAAAGGCAAGGGAAGATTACTTCATCAGTTTAATAAAGTCCCCTTTAACAGAGTGTCGATTATATCAAATATTTGCAACTGTTTTAAAAAGGTGATTCGCAAGTCACAGTAACAGAACAAAGTCTTCAAAATGGTTTGATATCATCTCTATGCGCTTTTGTCTCACCCTTAATAAATAATATATGCTTTACTATGGATTAAATATTTCACTATTTGATTTGAATCATTTGATAATGCCAGTTAAATTTCTTTCTTGTGTTGGAAACTACGTAGGACGTCTTGTTCCAGTATCTGACATGTGGATTAATCATTGATTCGCGTTACGCACGTAACACTACGCATGACGCATGTCCTATGAATATTATATAATTCTCACCATTGCATGTTTATTAATAGTTGAGTGTTTTTATTTCAGCCCGTTTTTATACAAATCGATTACGCAATTAATTCCAAGGATCCCACATTATTGCAATCAACCTACGCGTTGTGTTGTTCTATTATAACTTACTTTTGAGAAGCCTGAGAAGAGTCCGTGACATAAAAAATAGTTAAAAGATATTACGTATCAATACTTCTACAGCTTTGTTTCTTTGTTTATATATTTTATAATAAATAACTCTCAAACATAGAGACAATCTCAGGTACGGTATGCCAACTTTCGCATACGCCACTTTGCCCAGCTTTTTGTCTCTTTCGAACTTCCCCTGAGAGTGAGACAACGCATTGACTCTGAGAGAGGGAGCTAGCATTCGGGCAGTCAGGCTTACATAATGCGGCTACATCAAAGAGTATACATACGCGTACGTCAACTCTACAAACAGGTCCAGTTGTCCTTGGAAAGTCGATGGGGCGAGTTGGTAGGCATTCCTTCTGTTGAACTTACTACTATGTCATTTTGGGAATCAATTTCTGTGGTATTGCGATGTTTGGTGCTACTGGGCGGTGAATAGTTCAGCCGTTTGAGATCGTTAACAATCAAAATGGCTGTCTTTAGAAAAGATCCTTGCGGGATAACTTGTTTGTTATTTACTTATATAGCATTGTTTTATGCTGACTATGCGTGTGTCGTGCACATCGTCTTGCCATCCATGTCAAACACGTAAGACTACCTTTTTATTGATGAACTTATACATCATCATCTTGTTTTTTTTTGTCAATTCGATACTGACATACCGGAAAGGTAAGTGACTGAGTGAGTGACATTCACACTCATAGTGAGACAAGGAGTGACAATGACACAATGGGTAACAGCGACACAGGAATTGAGATTGACACCCTTTGTGACAGTCACAACTAGCAACCAACAGTGACATTACAAATAGGTCTAAGTCAGTAGGAAGGGAGTGCCAAATGACCTGTTATGCAAAATATTTTCTTTTGGTGATTGCTCCCTCTCTGGCAGGTCAGAAAATCACTACTGTTTCTCGCAAGCGTGTACATGATTACTAGCTGTAGTAATTGAACTTTAGAGTGCATTAAAAAAATTTCTGATTTGCCTGACACTGTACATTTTAGGTCGGTATATATGGTATATAGTCTGGTATATATATGGAATATAACATATTACAATGGAATATGTACTCATCATACATCAATATTATATAGCCATAACTAACTAAAAGTTAGCAGTGGAAGCAAAACCCTGAGTCTTTAACATTGACTTGAAACAATTCTCGTTGTCAGTGTATAATAGTGAGTTACGCAGGTGATTCGAGAGTTATAGAATTATTTATGGGAAGACTTATATATGGTAGCTGAGATAGACAGTTATGATTTTGGGTTGACTGATGGTGCATCAGATTGATGAGTATTTTGTTCAAGATAGAGAGGATCATGGAGACGGTGTGGTTTTGTGGATAGAGTTGTACATTATCAAAAATTCTACTGTACAGTGTACCTTTGCATGGATGTGAGCAGGGAATAAGTAAGATGTGATTTCCCAGTTGGTAGAATGCCAGCGTGTGAACCAAAAGGTGGGGATTCGAATTTTGGGCATAAAAATTGTATTTTCCGTTGTGTCATATTGGGGAAAGATACTCTATCCCAGTTATACTTGTCAAGTTAGCTATAAGTAAGTACCAGTGATATTTAATTGTGACAATACGAATTAATATACATCGAGAAAAGGAGATTTGTGTGGGGCTTGCTAGCGCATGTTATACCTGATTTATATAGATTATCTGCACATTTTATGTAGATTATCTACACAATTTATATAGATTATCTACACAATTTATATAGATTATCTACACAATTTATGTAGATTATATACACAATTTATGTAGATTATCTACACAATTTATGTAGATTATCTACACAATTTATGTAGATTATCTACACAATTTATGTAGATTGTCTACACAATTTATTTAGATTATCTACACAATTTATGTAAATTATCTGCACAATTTATGTAAATTATCTACACAATTTATGTAGATTGTCTACTACATTTTATGTATATTGATATATGTATCCACACAATTTCACAGACTGTGGGGAGCAGTATGTGTTGTGACCTTCAACATTGTCATATTTCTGGCTGTCTTGTCACATTTGCGGGCCGTTACCTCTGATCCAGGAATGATCCCTGTAACCAGTCCACCTCATGAATGCGCCGATCCGGACGAAGAACGGCGTAAAAAGGTCTCTCATCACCCGTCGCTCTTCAACATGCAATTTTTAATTTCATATGTCCTAATTTTAGATTCATCAAGCGTTATTGTACATAAGGGGGTACCGTATATATTCGCCTGTAAGCCGACCCGCCTATAAGTCGACCCCCAACTTTGGCCACGAAATCGTGGTTTTGCTCTTGACCCGCCTATAAGTCGAGGGTGGAGTTTGAGGGTGCTACCCCTTCTTCAGTCAT
>WURV02184460.1:0-12950 GCA_011762755.2 Epimenia babai | reverse complement strand
AAAATGTTGTATCCAAAGCGTGAAATTAGTGAATATCCAGTTGTGACTTTTGACAAGTGAGGACTGCTCAGCAGGAGCATTGAACTTCTGGCACTTCCTTTCAACATAATTTATATATCATGTTTCTTACTTCCCGATAAAATCTTATACTTACATTGTTTAGTAGCAAATACACATGAACACATTAACTTCTATTTACAGTAGTTGCTATATTAGTGTGAACTGAGTATATTCTACAAGTGGACTCCCATGGTTTATGCAATAGTAGCCATGTGTATAACATATAGTATATGTATTGGCATGGGTCATGTATTCCCAACTGTGTGCCAGGGGCAGGGGTGGATATTTATGTTAGTAATTATGCCAGGGACTACACCTATCTAGAAGCCATTGAAATAGATCTGTTGTTATTTTCAGTTGATGACTCACAACATTGGAGCATTGAAAAAACTTCGGCTGACCCTGGTCGACTTTCCAGAGAAAACATCGTGGAAAATATCTAATGTAGTATTACCAATAAAAATATATATTATGATATATCTGATGTTACTAATGTAACATATCCTGAGTAACATGCCTAATGCAATATATCTAATGTAATGTTATTCGTTTTATAGGATGCTCATCTTATTCAAGCGTAAGCCGCATATCCTCAACGTAAAATTTTAAATTGTGTATGCGCTGGATAGCTGCCAAAAACATTTCATTATACACCGCATCTGACAGCCTTTATTGGCTGATACCTGCGGTTGATAAATGTTGTACTTTACCTTTTACCTTTAAATAAAAAAATCATAAATCGTTACTAATCATTAATCATGTCAACATAACATTAAAAGTTAACTATAACAGTTAATATTAACATCAAAATTAGAATTTTACATTAACACTTACAGTACTAGACAATGAAAAATCATGTAAACGATTTGCTTTTTCAAATTTGGTTAAATTAAGTTATATGTTCTGTGATCAATGATTAGTGTGCAGTTAAATAACCAAATACGTCAGCTGTTATAATTAGCCTGTCATTTGCATGTAAAAGCTTCTATTGACTGATATATAATATTCAGTGTTTTTATTCATTTGTTAATTGAGTTATTCACTAGTGAAACAAGGCACTTGATTATGGTTATCTTCTTTATTCAGGTTAAGCTCATGGACGCGGAGGCTAGGAGCCTGCTAGTGGAAAACAGGAAAGATATACTTCAGGTGACTGACATGAGTGACGGGGTGTTAGAAATACCAAGTGCTGAATCACATCTCCCTGGTTAGTCTGGTTGTAGAAATGCCAAGTGTTAAATCACATCTCCCTGGTTAGTCTGTGGTTGTAGAAATACCAAGTGCTGAATCACAGCTCCCTGATTAGTCTGTGGTTGTAGAAATACCAAGTGCTGAATCACATCTCCCTGGTTAGACTGTGGTTGTATAAATACCAAGTGCTGAATCACATCTCCCTGGTTAGACTGTGGTTGTAGAAATACCAAGTGCTGAATCACATCTCCCTGGTTAGTCTGTGGTTGTAGAAATACCAAGTGCTGAATCACATCTCCCTGGTTAGCCTGTGGTTGTAGAAATACCAAGTGCTGAATCATATCTCCATGGTTAGTCTGTGGTTGTAGAAATACCAAGTGCTGAATCATATCTCCCTGGTTAGTCTGTGGTTGTAGAAATACCAAGTGTTAAATCACATCTCCCTGGTTAGTCTGTGGTTGTAGAAATACCAAGTGCTGAATCATATCTCCATGGTTAGTCTGTGGTTGTATAAATACCAAGTGCTGAATCACATCTCCCTGGTCTCCCTAGTGAGTTTTTGAAATACCAAGTGGTAAATCACAAGTGTATAAGAGACCACAAAACGAGCCATTCTAGCACTAATTTCATTTCATTTCAATTTCATAAATGGTTGAGTGGAAGCAATTGGTATTCATAAGTGTCCAAGACAGAATACGAGGTACTTATGATTGCAATTAGTCAGTAATAAGACGTCACATTTCTATATAGTTTCTATACTATTTTTGTTCATGCTGGAGCCACAGTAAGAGGGGCAGGACTTATCATTGTGTCACTCTCTTCACCTAAAGCCACTTATGTTTCACTTAGACAAAATTCACTTGAAGAAAGTTAACCCTACTTAACAACTCTAAGCATAAATAGGGAGATATTCTTGATAACCTTTTCTATCCAAATGTCAGTGATGTAAATAATTTTAACATGGTTTCATGTTATTTTCGTTATTTGTCTTTTGTCTCTTTCACTTTTTTATTCTACAGATTCTACAGTAGATTCTGAACTTACAAACGTTTCTCAGTAAGACAATGTTTTTTATCACCAGATTACAATAATACTAAAAGGTCAGGCCTCTTGCAGTCTGGTTATTTAAGGACTTTTTCCCTTTGACCTTTTTGTGCTTCGGATGCTCTTTGGATGTTTTCTATGGCATTTACGTCTCCGCTCTCTCGTCATCTCATTGTAAATACTCATCAACTATCAAAGACTTAACGGATCGTGCGATATGTAGGCTGTCTGTAGGCATTTAGTACCACTGGTGCGAATGGACAAAGGTCAATTGTCTGCACAGACCTCCAACTGGGGCTAATCCGTTTGTCGTGTTAACCACATAAGCTAGAATTGTAAAAGGCCAGGAATCGCCCAGACAACCATGACCTTGGGAATCTGCTTATTTCTAACCAAGTCACATTCATCTATTATGAATAACATTGAGTGATATAATTATGCATGTATCTATTTATACGTAATCTTTCTGCGCAATCTTTTTCCGTAATAGTTGTGGTAGTTAAAAAAACTAATGTCTTCATGCTTCAGCTCTCAACTACCATGTTTTCATCATTCTTGGAGATGTACCAGTGAATCGACCCGTCCCTCAAATGTATCTGACTATGAGGGGTGAACATGGCACAACGGGATGCCGACAGCTCAAGTCACTGCAAGATTCTATCTACAACCAGGTGCAATAGTAACATCTAGAATAATATCTAACCCCATTTTTCGTCTCTGCGGGAGAATCAATGCCAACTTAACCACCAAGAGCTCTCTGGTGGTCCCTGGTTCAAATCCCGCTATAACCAGTATACTAACTGTGGCATTTTTCAGGCTGAAAATGTCCTAAACCCCATTGCCCATGGGGGTCTGGGTCGCCCTTGGAGTGTGGTTCTGTTGGGGCTTTTTCCTTCTGACGTTTCTGTGCTTCAGATGCTCAATGTATGGTCTCTATGTCGCTTACCTCCCCGCTATGTCGTCATCTTATTGTAAATAAACATAAACCTATCATAGACTTAGCGGAGTGTGTGACATAGGTAGACATTTGGAACCGGTGGTGTTAATGGAAAAAGGTCAATTGTCTGCCCAGACTCTGTGGGTTTTTCACACTAGGTGTTTTCCCCCACCCCTTATAAGTGAGTCTAATCAGATTGTCATGTTAACCACTTTAATAGGCTAGCTTTGTATAAGTGCCCAGGATGGCCTACCACAACGATTACTTCGGTAATCAGCCTATAAATACATACATACTTACTATATATATTATATTCTACCTGGTAATGCACCTTTGCTTGATTGGACTCCCTCGGGGTTTTCCCATATTATACCTTATACAACCTGTTGATATAGTTGGTACATTTGGTCATTAGACTCCATATGGCTTTTTTTCTCTAAAAGCACCTTACATTCTTATCTGTAGTGTACCTGGTATGTTTGGTCGATTGGACAGTCAACGTTTCTCTCCCTTTTCTGGTTTTTGCTGGTCTCTTTCATAGTCAAAGCATCAACTGATTGAAGTAGGAAAAACTAGGAGGGGTAACAGCTTTGGAATAAAATGAAATTTGAGTAGCCTGATAAAATATATTACCTATATGCAAAAGCTCGTTAATGAATAAATTTAATCAGGCTCAAAAGGCGTTACCCTTGCTACTTTTTTTCTTACTTTATAAGACTTATACATCTACTTATACTATACAACGGATAATTGAAGTTTATCTACCTAATAAGTAGTCTTGTCTTCTTTGTAGAAACCATCACCATGGCCTTTTAGTTCACGTCAAAATGAATTTCATTTCAGCAAATTGAGAAATTCCGGCAAAATATGCATCAGATGCCAGACATGTGGCGTAAGATCTTACATAGTCTGAATCTAAAGAAACACGCAAAAAGTGACAAAAACGACAATACACAGGTGTGGCCGTAAAACATGCTTTTAACATTTCTTCATGCAACAACCATTACATTACATACATTGATACCATGTAAATTATACTGTTGTTACAACAACTGTACTAAAAAATTGTAAGTAAACCTAACTTTCATCCCATTTTAGATTCTTCTATGTTTTTATGTGTTTTTAAAGTTTACAGTTTACTGATTGAAGTTGTTCGACATATTAAATATGACATATAATACTCTTAAGCTGATCGCGCAGCCTGCCATTGGGAACGAAAAACGCAATCTGGATTGCTTCACATTCGCGTCCGTCATCTTCTGGTCCATGGGCCGGGGCACGACTAGCGGAGCTATCCTGTTCCCAGTCTGAATTCTATATAAAAATTGCTGTTGCATCGCATCAAATTATCTGCTGTGACCAATTAGTTCGGTACTTCGAGTGCTCATTGTGTTTGGGTACATTCAGATACATCTCTTCACTGTACCAGCCGTTAGCATTGGTGACATCAGCAACATAGAGATCAGCCACAATCAAACAGCCCCAGGTTAGTTATCCTACTATACCGCATTCGTAGTCTAACACTACCCTATCATGAGACATGACTGGTTCGAGTAGAACCGAGAATGGGAATTTTTACATTCCCACATCATTACCATGGTAACTCAAGTTGCAGTTTTTTATCCAGAAATTGTGAATGATTAAATGTATTTTTCAGTTTCTGAATACATATGAATTATGAATGTATTAGTTAGTTAGCAATAACCTGATTAATAAGGTAATCGTTGTGTAGGCTATTCATGACCTTTTACAATGCTAGTCCATGTGGTTAACACGACAAATGTCATAGCCACACTTACGAGGGATGGGTGTGAAAACCCACCGAGTCTGGGCATACAATTGACATTCTACCATTCACGCACCGGTTCCATACATCTACAGATGAGCTGCATATGTCCCACACTCCACTAAGTCTGGTAGTTAATGGTTATTTAAATTGGGATGACGACATAGTGGGGAGGTAAGCGACGTAGAGACTATCCATAGAGCATCTGAAGCACAGCTATGTCAGAGAGATGAGGTCGTAACAGAACCATACTGCTAGTGCTACCCAGACCCCCATTGGCGCTTTTTGCCCAAAAAATGCCACAAGTAGTACACTGGTTAGAGCGGGGATTGAACCAGGGTCCTCTGGATTCAAAGTCAAATGATCTAACTACTACGCTAACTGCATAAATACATATGAATACATTACATTTAGTAAATGTATTGTTGAGTTTCTAAATACATATGAATACATTAGACTGATTAAATGTACTTTTGCCGAGATGAATATTAGTTAAGATCAATGTATACATGTACCTTGAACTTCAACTTCGGGACTTTTCCAGTTTGCAGACCAAATATTTGCAATGTATTTTTTGGGGGTAATTGTGCAACTTGTGCCATGTTTTAGGCACAGGGATGTTTCTGAAGAAGGTGATTGTGTTGAATAAGATGACATGCACTGAAGGATATTTCGCAAACTGCTACCAGTGAGTGACACATACCGCAGGCTGCCATGTATGAGTGTTAGATATCACAAACTGCCTCCAATGTGTCTTATATACCAGAAACTACTATCTTTTTATGTTATATATCACAATCTGTCACAAACTTTGGGATATGCAGCAATGTCAGTAGTCCAAAAGGGAGGTAATTGTACTAAAATATCACTCATGTCAGTGGTACTTTTCCCGAAAATTACGCATCTAGGTGTAACATACCCTCATCACAATGTACTATATTAGATTAGTAATTGCCATGCAGTGATGGGCCGATTTGCCTTTGTCCTCCAACGTCCCATAGCTTCATGGTCTTTTATTTTAGTTAATTACTGTTAACCTTTGTCCTTTGAAATCGGAAATATCCAGACTAAATACATCTCTAATAAAAAAAATCAGCATGACTGAGTCAAGGGTTAATATCATACCTTTCAATAGATTTATAAGAATATAAAATCTTCTCCAGGTAACTAATGCTCCAACAAGAGGCTCTGTTCACCTAAATTGTGTTTGTCATGTCTTGTTCCTATTCCAACTGATTTGATGTAGTTAACAAATGGTACCAGTGATTAGATGTAGTTAGCAAATGGTACCAGTGGAATTCAACGTGTATAAATAATCAGTTGAAGATTAAAGATGTCAAAGTGCAGTAATTATACAAAGGTCATGCTATATTTTATTACAGCTGGTTTGACACGGCTGAGGCAGATGGATTGATAGCAAGAAAATACCGCATGAAACCATACATGATTGATCCATTAGAATTCTCCCCAAAACACCACAACATGAACATCGACCAGCAACGTGTCTTTGCTCAGGATGACCGGGTGATTGGGCATTGTCTAGACTATGGTGCTCCAGTTGGTAACCACGGCGATGTGCAAATGTCTAATGAAGAGAGCGAGAATATGGGTAGTAGTGAACAGGAATTGACGCCATTACATGAAATGGGGGATGTGGACATCGATGTGGCTGTTGGGGGTGGGGAAATTCACGATGGAAAGATTTCAGAAACAAGAATCGACATGGATAATTATATGAAGGAGCTCCAACAGGCTAAAAAAGAAATCGAAGACAACAGGAGTGAGATACTTGAGAACAAGAGGTTGATAGAAAATAATAAGATGAATATAGAGATAAACAGGAGGGAAATAGAGCGTAATAAGAGTGTTACAAAGGAAGGTACATATGTGGAGAACACTTCAGAAATATTGGAACAGAAACAAAAGGTGGATGATATTAAAAGGGAAGAGAATGACAAGAATATCGTTGATAGTAAAGGAGATCTTGATGGTGTGAAGGATGATGGGAATGCTACAGAAGGTGATAAAAGTGAGATAGACGGTAGAGACAGTGAAATAGACAATACAGGAATGGTAACAGGACGTGATGAAATGGCTGAAGTTAACCACGATGAAATGGTAGTTAATGAAATAGGAACGGAAGGTAGTGAAACAGAAATAGAAGGTAAAAAAGAAGGAAGAGAAGATATTGATCACGAAATAAAAGATGATAAGGCGGAAGAGAGAGAAAAAGATCTGGATGATAAAAATGAGATAAATGATCATAATGAGGTTGGAAAAGAAAATAATACAATGGAAATAAAAGATAGAGAGGAGAAAGAAATGAGTAACAGTGAGTTAGGACCAATGGTATTTGGTGCAGGTAAAGATGAATAAAACTTTAAAGAAATGTGTAAAACATTAAACATGTGGTGTAAAAATTAGGCCTGTAAAATTTATAAGTTAGGGTGCAGGTTGACACATGAGACATTAGATAAAAGTGCTATCAGGTACTACATTTTTGTAGGTCGTCTAATCTTCTTTGATGCAGACAGTATAGCAGAAAAACTGAAAACAATCCAGTTATTCTATATTTTTCATGATTTCTTATTATTTTGTTTAGTGGTAGCTTGCCTCAGTACTTTGAAAGAAATGCATTTTTGTTAATATTACAGAATCACTTGAATTTGTGAAGTTTACAAAATTATTTTTCTTGATTATTTGGGATTTTTGCGTTCCTCAGCATTTGCAACATCTTTTGTAAAACATATCACTTCTCTTTTTAAAATGTTATAACGCTTTTGTATAACACCTCACTTTTTATAACCTTATTGCATAATATACAGTATCACCTCTTTAATAATGATTTTGTTTAAATCTTGAAATTTTTTTAGTGTATAGATAAGTGTATTTATTACTCTAGCTGTTGAACACATTTTACATAGTAGAGTAAAAACTCTGAATAGCCCATGCTTATAATGTAATTGTTAATCTATTTGTATGCCAATATGACATACAAAAATTATTGATTCAATTAATAAGTCAACAGTATTATAGTACTATTTATTCCTGGATATGCATCATTTTTGAATGACAGTGACAATGGTTAATTACTATAATTATGACAAACATAATTCAGACTGGCTAACGTGATTTCAACTGTCAGTCATAAAGGATAAAGGCAGTGTTTTAGTGCTACTGTATTAATAGTACCAAACGTCCGTCACATCCATATTGTCTTATTATACGGTAAAAAAATTGACAATAACTCACAAATATTTCTCACGATTCTAGCACCTAAATTCTGCTCATTTTATATGGTTAAGGTCCGGGGGAAACCCTTTTCCTGAAGATTTGAACTCGTAAACCTCTCATAAAGTAATACACTTGTAACCCCCCCCCCCCCATCGTACCACTAGCGCCGATGATGTACCATAATGTTTCTATATTCATAAAAAAAAATATATGTCCAAAATAAGGGGTATATGGTGCTATAAATTCCATATATTTCAAGTACAAAAGCAGAATAGAAATTTTATTGAGTTGTATTTTAAGAACAAATCTTCAAAAGAGTTTGATTAAACATGACTATTTATATACCAGGCCGTTTAGACTGTACCCTATATTGTCGGCCACCTCAGGTAATGTCATTACTGGTTATTGGTTCCTATTTATTTTTATATATTACTGTTATCAGCTTGCCAGATTTTTAGTAGGGTAAAATTGTTATTACTGATAGTTCATTACGTTAATAAAGTAATTTTTTCTTGAGAAAAATCACACTCGTTATAATTTTGTTGGTGCATCGTGAAAATTCTACATGGTGAGGTTGTCAAACGCTACTGGTGTCTGTAGCACTTCACTGCCATACTTTACTACAGTTATAGATTGTCAGCCACTAGATCAACTCCTCCTTGTCACCGTTTCATGGGTAGACAAAATTAACACACCCTACGATGTACTGGTAGAGGGATACAAAAACAGATCAGCATAACTAGATGGGACATTGTGGCATTTGTGAGGATTTTATGTGTTCTACATACATTTCCTCTTAAAAACAACGTAGGAATAGGTATGACGATATACAAGAGTTATTTCCGAATATCTCATGTATTATGAATGTCACTACAGACGAATTAATGTACAATTATCGAGAGCCAAAAAAGAACGAGGCCTCGAGATACTCGCTCGAATAATAATAATACAAATAAAAACTGTCTGCGAATCGTCAAATATCTAGGTTAAATGGTTTTGAATTTTTTAAATTAAAATCGACGGAAATTATCACCCTATGGTCATATGACAATCCCCAGAACTAATCTGACTAACCCAAAAATAATGACAATGTTTTCCAAATGGCAAAGTTCTGCGAAAAACTCTCTGCAAAGAACTCCTTCTTCAGACTGCATGTTGTGAAAAGCGTTTTATTATTATTATGAATAATAAACATCAACATATCAGATGGTGCCTATTAAAAGAGTAGGGAGGGTATACGACAAAGACCACCAAGTGCATCTTTATAGATCAATTAAATATCAGTCAAAGCGGCTAAAACATGAAGTTGTCTAAGAATGTTTATAGCAGTTATTCAGTGCAGATAGTAGATACAACACCTCTGACACTCTTAAATAGCACATAAAGGTTATCAAGCATCCACCCATTTCAGAAATTGATCTAATTCAATTACCACTTTTCTATCTACTTTTACCACTCTACTATCTGCTATTACCACTCTAGTATCTGCTCTTACCACACTACTATCTGCTCTTACCACTCTTCTATCTGCTATTACCACTCTTCTATCTGCTATTACCACTCTTCTATCTGCTATTACCACTTCTATCTGCTATTACCACTCTACTATCTGCTATTACCACTCTACTATCTGCTATTACCACTCTTCTATCTGCTATTACCACTCTTCTATCTGCTATTACCACTCTTCTATCTGCTATTACCACTCTACCATCTGCTATTACCACTCTTCTATTTGCTATTACCACTCTACTATCTGCTATTACCACGGTTTTCCTAAGGATTTAACCACTAGTCACCACTCGTTGATCATATGACGCAAGTATTGGATTACGTTATTAAATACAGCAGCAAAGCATACTTGTAAATTCATGAATATGTGAAGGCAATGATGTTACGTAATAAATGTTCCAATGAACCAATTTTCTCTCTATAATTCCCCACTTAGCTAAAAAACTAAAATATTGTTTTAGATGTGTGGCACCAACATTGTCTTTGTTCAAAAACAGCAATTTTCTACCCTCACAAATTTGACATTCCCCGAACAACTTTTCCTATCCTTATGGTCACCCACACCATGCTTTTATCAGCTCGTTCCTGTTACATAATTGCATTTCATCTATCCTCGTCCGTTTGACATTCAGTTGTAGACTCTTCCCTTTTTCCACGATCACCACCCCCACCTTGCCCAGTTTTATCAGCAGCCCTCTGACTCAACACAGATTTATATTTAGCCATCATCCTCGCCAGTTTTTGCTCCTTTTTCTTCTGTTTCTCTGCTTGTTTCTCAGCCAGTTCTTTTTTCTCAACCATCTCCTGAAATTTAACATCGCGAGGGTCAACTTCATAACCGAAAAAATCCCTCGCTTCCTCGAGCAACATTTGACGCTTTTCCTCTCTTTTCATTTCTTCATCAAGTCTCTTCTGTTCTTTTGCTTCATACTGCCGTAACAACTCTGGCATTTTGGCCATTTTCTGATGTATTTCACGCATTCTGAAATAATCACAGTGTAAAAAACTTGATAATAACATTGTTATAATGATATGAACATTAAACAACACTGTGTTCCCAAAGACAGTGTGAAATAGCTAAATAAGAAGGAAAAGCTTGCCCCTGTAGGTCAATTGGTAGAACACCGGACAGGTTATCTAAAGGTCGTGGATTCCAATCCCATCACGGGCATGGGTTTTTCTGTGCATTTCTCTCTACTATCACGAATGAAAAGTCACAGTTATAAGTGTAGCGGACTGCATAAAACAATTCAGTTCAAGTTGCGAAAAGGAATTTTACTCCTTATTAAAAGGAGGTATTATGTCGTTATGGTATGCTTATACTGAACGACGTCAACACATTATGACATAACTCTATAAAATGGACTATACTGGAACATAATAAATGTAGTAGGTACCTATCTGCCAATTCATTCTCTTCCTTCTCTTTACGATTTTTTAGTTCGGCTAATAATGTATCGAGAGTAGGTTCCCAAAGAGATTCGTATTGTTTAAGTTTCTGCAACTCTTGCTTGCCGGGCCAAAGGATAGACTTATCGTAACCAGATGCTTCGCCATAGATACCATACATTCGTCTCTTGTATCGTTTGTACTTTTCATACTGCGGAGCAACGCGAAATTCACCATGTAGCAAGCTGCGTTGTTTGGGGGTGAGTCGTGATATATCGCGATAATCTTTCACTTTTGGGTCTCCCTGTGTCTGACTAGTGCTACATAACTTTCTCTGACATATTATTCGACTTTGTAAAGACTTATAGCAAAAAATGCGATGGCATGATGACATATTTCCAGTTTCAATATATTTTCTGTATTAAAAAGTTACTTCCCTTACGGCGTCAATATCTAGGATGGTTAGTGTACTTAACCTGTAAAACAATTTTATAATTAAATAATTTTTTGTGTTTTTCAGAGAAAGGAAGCTTGCATGAGAACTTATTCAATGTATTTACTTTAATATAAGATATTATATTTAAAAAAGCATGAATAGTAATAATAACGTCGTATTGTATTATTAAATTTACAACGTCAGCAATATGTATAAATTCCCACTATTCACACATAAAAATACTAGTCTGCTTATGTCAAGGTCAAAAGAACGCGAGTTCCGAGTGGCAGACGAAAAATGTCGTTCCCGATGTTAAGATATTTAAATAAGTTGTCGACAGGGTATAGTCGATTGACAGGTATATATAATTATCCCTATTAAATCTGTCAATTTTTATATATACTAATGCCATATATTAAAATTTGGATTGTGCAGGCGTGCCTCAATTTTGGCTTTTTTGTGAGTTTATATGAGGTGCCGGTAGTTTTGCACCCACTGACGATTATCAAAAGTTGCGCCTACACTTTCTGCGGTCTCTCTTAACTATCGGAAGATGAATAAATATAAAATACTATTTTTTAAAAAAATAGTATACAAGGTACAGGAAAATGCACAAATGGTTAGGTTATGTATTGTACTTAACTAATTTCAAACTGTCAAGTGTCATGGCGACGAAATGTTAAATAAAAATTTAACATAACAATTTTAGCTACAGATCCAGTTAAAGATAATATTGAGAGGAATAATATAAAAACATATTTTTTATTGAAAAAAAGTTACCATATATATTCATTTATAGAAACTTCAAAATGTTGGAACTTTCACAAAATACATATCAAACATTTAGAAATCATAGAAATAAAACATGGATTACAACTCGGAGTATCTTAACTCATAAATACTGTGTATCAGTTTTTAGTTTGAAAGTGTTATAGTAAAAGGTAAAAGTGCATACATAATTTACGTTATTAATTTTTGTTTGAACCCTCCCCCGACCCACGGTTATCAACCTTGGTGTTTCATTATTATCACCCTTGACGTTTCACTGTTGATGACTATGAACGCAGAGGTAAATAGATGCATTGGCGAGACTTTGGTTGATCACTTGATCATAAATTCTGTAGAAAATTCCATGTGCCTACTGTCGTACCACATCATCTGTATAGTTTAAAATACTTTATTTCATCATTTTTTGGATATTATTAATTATAATAACCAAAAAACAGCGTGCGAAATTTATGCCGGCACGTGGCATTTTGCCGTGCGGCCCGCGCAATTTTGCCATGCTGCCCGCGCCACTTGCTTGCCTGCCCTCCAAAATTAACCTTAGTAAAAGGCAAGACCTGCCTGTGTGCCCCTTG
>WURV02184449.1:0-12952 GCA_011762755.2 Epimenia babai | reverse complement strand
TGAGCCGGGTGCTTTTGCTTTCGGACCCAACCATGGGCATGGGCGCCTTGGCAAAACCTGAGTGCGACCGGGTGCTCGCCGCCATCAACCTGGCCGAACAGCGGGGGCTTCCCGTGGAATGGGTACCGGTTTCGGCGGGGGCGAAGATCGCCATGGACTCGGGTACAGAAAACCTGGATGCGACCGCCGAAGTGGTGCGCCGAATTGTCACCTTCACCCAAGGTGGCGGCTTTATTCATCTGCTTATCTCCGGCGTGAACGTGGGCGCTCAGAGTTATTGGGATTCCCTCGCTACCATGCTGATGCATACCAAGGGAGCGTTGATCATGACGCCCCAGGCCTCCATGGTGCTCACGGGCAAGGCGGCGCTGGCTGCCAGTGGTTCGGTGAGTGCCGAGGATGAGGTGGCCATTGGTGGCATCGAACGGGTGATGGGTCCCAACGGGCAGGCTCAGTACTACGCTGATGACCTGGGCAGCGCTTTTGCGCTCCTCTTCCGCCACTACCACTATTCCTATGTGGTGCCTGGCGAGCCCGGCCCGCGCCGTTTGGACACGTCGGATCCCGCCGACCGAAATGTGTGCGAGGACCCCTACAGCGGAAGCGACGCGGCGTTTAGGACGGTGGGTGAGATCTTTGATGATGCCACCAACCCCGGACGTAAGAAGCCCTTTAGTATGCGGGCGCTTATGAGCTCGGTCATCGACCGTGACGGCGGCCAGTTGGAGCGCTGGCAGGCGTGGACAGGTGCCGAGACGGCCATCGTTTGGGACGCCCACCTTGGTGGTCATGCCATCTCCCTTATCGGGATTGAGAGTCAGAATGTCTCCCGCCTGGGCTACCGTCCCATGGACGGCCCCGCAGACTGGAATGGTGGTACCCTCTTTCCCCAGTCGTCGAAGAAGGTTGCCCGCGCCCTTAATGCCGCTTCGGGCAACCGGCCGGTGGTGCTTTTGGCAAACCTCTCCGGTTTCGACGGCTCCCCTGAGTCCATGCGCAAGCTCCAGCTGGAGTACGGCGCGGAAATCGCCCGGGCGGTGGTGAACTTCAACGGGCCGATCCTTTTCTTGGTGGTGTCTCGCTATCACGGCGGCGCCTATGTGGTCTTCTCGCAGGCGCTCAACAAGGGGCTGCGCTCTTACGCGCTGCAAGGCTCCTATGCCTCAGTGATTGGCGGCGGACCTGCGGCCACGGTGGTGTTCCCGCGGGAGGTGCGCGGCCGCACAGCGAAGGATCCCCGGGTGATGGAGGCCCAAGAAGCCCTGCCTCAAAACGCCTCGCCCGCTCAGCGGCGGGAGTTTGAGAAGTTGCGGGAAGAAGTGCTGTTGGAAAAGCGCGCCGAGGTTGCACAGGAGTTTGATGCCATTCACTCGGTGCAGCGGGCGAAGGATGTGGGGTCGCTGCGGCAGATCCTGTCTCCCCAAACCATGCGTCAGTTCTTGATCGAGGAGCTGGCGGAGGCCCGCGGGTAAATCTCAGTGACGCGCTTGGGCGGTTGAGGGCTTCGGCCCTCCTCGCTTAGGATGGGCGGCCTGCCCTTGGGCGGGCTCATAAGCCGGTGTCGTTGGAGCCCCTGCCCGAAGGTCCAGCCAACCTTGGAGCCGCCATGCGAGTCGACTATTTTATGCACCCTGGGCCGTGGTCTGAACTGCCCGCTCTTGTGAAACAGGTAGAGCAGGCGGGGTTTGACCACCTCTGCGCGCCGGACATTATCGCGGACCCCTTTACGCCCCTCGCCCTGGCGAGCCAGCACTCGGAGCGCCTGGGGCTGCGGACGGCCATTGCGGTGGCCTTTCCTCGCTCCCCCATGGTGGTGGCTCAAACGAGCTGGGCCATTCATGCAAATAGCGGCGGTCGCTTTGCGGTGGGCCTCGGAACTCAGGTGAAGGGGCATAACGAGCGGCGGTTCAGCGTGCCGTGGGGCGCGCCAAGGCAACGGCTGCGGGAATATGCCGAGAGCCTAAAGGCCATTTGGCGCTGTTGGCAAAAGGGCGAGCCTCTCAACTACGAGGGGGAGCACTACCGCTTTACCCTGATGACGCCCGAGTTTTCCCCCAAGCCCGTGAAGTTCGGTCGGATACCCATTCACTTTGCTGCGGTACGGCCGAAGATGCTCCGCACCGCAGGGGCCGCGGCGGATGGGGTGCGGCTCCATGGCTTCTGCACCCGAAAGTACCTAGAGGAAACGGTGATGCCCGCCCTTTCCGCAGGCATTGAGGAGAGCGGCCGCAAACGGGAAGACTACGAAGTATGTGGCGGTGGGTTTGTGATTACGGGGCCCGACGAGCAAAGCTTGGCCAAGGGCCGTGAATGGGTGCGCTACCGCATTGCGTTTTATGGCTCCACCCGCACGTATTCTCCAGTGATGGAGACCCATGGCTGGCACGATTTGGCCGCCAAACTGCACCGCATGTCCAAGGAGGGCAAGTGGAAGCAGATGGCTGGCGAGGTCCCTGACGATGTGGTGGACCACTTCGCTGCCATTGCCCCCTTTGATGGCTTGAAGAAAGTGGTGGAAGAACGCTTTGGAGGGCTATCGGATAGCATTGAGCTCGGCTTGCTTGAGCCAGAGCAGCTCCCCCAAGTTAAGGAGCTTTTGCCCGAGTTGCAGGCCATCCCGTCGCCCTTTAAGGCCAAGCCCCTCGATTGGTTACGAAGCGGTTACCAAGCGGTTACCGCGCCGCTACCCCGGTTCAGATCGGAGGAAACGCCACGCTGCCCGTACCCCGCGGAGCTAAGGGCGCCACCCCCGCCGCGCTCGTCTTCTCCGGAAGGCGAATATCGCTGGCGGGTTTTTCAATTACCTTGATGCCAAATTCCTGTCGCAAGTCGCAGATTTTCCGATCCAAATAGCGATCGGGGTCATTCCAAGGCCACTTTTTGGTCAAATGGCGGCTACGCCAGAGGGCCTTCAAACCCCGCGGAATAAAGAGCCAGAACCCCTTTACCCAATCCCACACGGAAGCCTCTGCGAAGATTTGCTTTACCTCCGGTAGTGACGTGTACTTCTTCATGGTTTCCCAATCCACGTCCGTTGCCAATAGACTCCAGGTATCCGTTAGGGTTTCATCGGCGATGCTCGTATCTGTCCCGAACATCACATGGATGAAATCGTGCAGACGAAAAAGCCGTGCCGCTTCCGCTTCGCAGTTACCCTCCGTAAACAGGTCGGCGTTTAGGGCGTAGTATTGATCGAGCCCCTCTTGTAGGGTAAGGTCGCACTCCTGTTCGAAATAAGTGGTGGCTTGCTTGGTCACGGGTAAGTCCTTCGGTGGTGTCAGATTGCTGCGGGGATTGGCCTACGACTTCAACATGGCAACGCCAGCGTTGAGGTGCACTGATACTTCGCGCCACAAAGAGTGACCAAAGCTGTCAGTGGGCCTAGGCCGGCGCAGCATCAGGGACGTTGGGGTATGGGAATGGCTGGATCCTTTGATTTGGATGAGTTGGAAAAGCAGTTTCGCCACTACTGGCATGTGGGGATGATTTGCGAAGATTGGTCGGCCTGGGCGGACCTCTTCACCGAAGACGTAGTTTACGACGAACGGGTGCTGGGCACCATGAGTGGCCGCGAAGAGGTGCGAAAATGGATCGTGCCGCTGATGGAGCAATACCGGGAAATCTACGGCGTGTATGATTGGCACACCGTCGACCCAAGCGGCCGCGTGGTGTTCTATATGCAGAACCGCCGCGATATGCCCCAGGGGGGCTATTTGGATTTTCCGGGCATATCCATCATTCAATACGCGGGGGATGGAAAATGGCGCCACCAGGAGGATTATTGGGCAAAGGAGCTATCGGTAAAAGCGTACCTGGCTTACGAAAAAGCCCTAAAGACCCATGACCCGGAGCACCGCCAGAAGGCCACCCGGCTTGATTGGGGAAAGGGCCCCGAATGGACCCAGGGTGCCCCGTCTTATGGGGAAAGGCCGCGACTGGGCTAGCCCTTGAAGGCCTCGTCTAGGAAGGCTTGGACCGCGGCGGTGAAGCGGTCGTTCTTATCCCCCGCTACCATGTGGCCGGCGTCCCGCAAGTTTACGTACTTGGCGCTGGGGCAGGTCTGTAGGAAGTCCTGGGCGTTCTCCTCGCTCACCACGTCGCTCATGCGGCCGCGCACCAGCAGGGTGGGTACGCTGATGCGGGTTGCCGCCTCGCAGCGCTCGCCGTAAATGCGCAGACGTTCCTCTACATCGAAGTTGGCTGGGTCCCAGGTTGCCAGTAGCTCCGGATCCCAGTGCCAGTGCAGGCGCCCGTCAGCGGTGCGGCGCAGGTTCTTTTCAAGGCCGGAGAGGTCTTTGGGTCGGCTGCGGTGTGGCAAGTATGCCGCGACGGCGTCGGCCACTTCTTCCAGGCTCGCGTAGCCCTCGGGCTTTTGACTCATGAAGCCCAGCACCCGCAGGATGCCCTTCGGCTCCATTTTCGGGGTGACGTCCACGAACACCAGGCCCGCGGCGGGCTTGTCCCCTTGGTAGTCGTTGGCAAGCAGGCTGGCGATGCCCCCGAGGCTTGCGCCCACCAGTACGGGCTTTTGCTCCAGCTGACCCATGACGTCGTAGAGATCGTCCCGGAAGTTATCGGCGCGGTAGTTGCCAGCGCCGGCCCATTCGCTTTCGCCGTGACCCCGTTGATCTAGCGTGATGGCGTACCAACCATGGTTCGCGAGGGTCTGGGCAGCGTGGCCCCATGCGTGGCGGGTTTGTCCACCGCCGTGCAAGAAGAGGATTGGACGATTTCCGGGGTCGCCGTAGGCGTCGCCCTTGAGCTTTAGGCCGTCGCGATTCTTGAACTCGATGGCCGTCTTGGGTGCGTCATTTTCCGACGGTGCCAGGCACTGTCGGTTGTCCTCGGCGTCGCGGGGTGAGCCTTTCGGGCTCTGCTCAACCCCGTCCGTCTCTTCCGACGGTGCCAGGCACTGTCGGTTGGCCGAAGGCGGGAAAAACTCCAGAATTTTTGGAAAAATCTCCGCGCTGGCATGGGAGCCCAGGAGCAAATCTCCGTGGCCATAGTCGCAACAATAGCCCCGATCCGCGCTCGCCACCTCCAGCCGGGACTCGGCATGGCGAAGCTGCGTCGCCGAGTATTCGGTGGCCCAAAGCGGGACAATCCCGTCCGCTTTGCCCGCCACCATCAGAAGGGGCTTGTGAATGCGCTGAATGTGCTGGCGATCGGGGAGGGTGCGAAACTCTTCGAATTTCTTGCGTGAGGTGTTCGAAACCCCTTCCGCGAAGTAATGCCGCTGCACATCCAGCGGCACATTGTGGGGATTAAAGAATGCCCATTTATGCCGCGCCGGCACCCAATCAGACACCAGGCTGAGCACCTTCGCACCGGTTCCCATGGGCAGGATGGGCATCAGTGGCCTTAGCGGCTTGGTAACGGCGTCAAAATCAAGCCGCTTGCCGTTTCGCGACCCCGTAGCGTGCTCCCGAGCCATATGTCCGAAGCCGGCGGAACCAAGGGTGCAGATACGCCGCAGGGGCAATTTCGGGTCCCGCGCGGCCATTGCGAGGAGAATCATCCCCCCCATGGAGTGGCCCACCGCGTCGGCGTGATCCCAGCCTGTCGCCCGCAGTAGCTCCTCGAGGGCAGCAGGCATGTCTCGGAGAATATAGTCGTCAATGCACCAACCGCGGCCCAAAGCCTCGCGCATGGTGCGCATGGGGCTGCCCCATACCGACCGGCCCCGCCCCCGCAAATCAAGGCTTAGAACGTGGCGCCCCTTGCGGGCGAGGAATGGTGCCAGGCCGCGGCCGCTTCCCAGGTCAAAGATATTGTACCGGCTAAACGCGCCATGGCAGAGCAGCACAGGCGGCCCCGACGGTTCACACACGGGCTTGTACTCGTAGATGGCGATGGGCCAACCGTCCGCGCTGCGCACGCGCCTGCAAACATCGTAGCTATTCCCGAGAGTCATTCCTGCCATCAAGCCCGTTCTCCGTGTGCACCTCAGCCCGACACGGTCTACTCACCACCGTACGCGCATCTCTCTGCTACCATAAACAAGCAGCGGTGTGAGTAGAACGTGTTTCACTTTTGTCGAAATGGCGCTATCCTCAGGACGATCGCACCCCAGAGACGAGGCATAAGAATGAGTAGATGGCTTAGGGCGAGTAGATTGGCAGCAGCATGCGGCCTTTGCACATTGGTTGTGGCCACAGCGTGCAGCTTCAAAGAACGGAGCTTTGTGGACGAGCCGGCCGACGGCGAGGCGGGCAGTGCGGGGGCTGCAGGCTCGTCAACGGGCTCTGAAGGTGGTGCAGCTGGAAGCAGCGGAGATTCGGGGTCCGGCGGCTCAAGTGGTGGAAGCTCCGGCTCCGGCGGTAGCTCCGGCAGCTCCGGCAACGGCGGCGATTCGGGTTC
Source organism: Epimenia babai (assembly GCA_011762755.2). Taxonomy (NCBI): domain Eukaryota; kingdom Metazoa; phylum Mollusca; class Solenogastres; order Cavibelonia; family Epimeniidae; genus Epimenia; species Epimenia babai. The sequence continues at coordinate 6,592 of WURV02184449.1, read as the reverse complement.
CTCCGGCTCTGGTGGCTCAACCACCAACCTGTGCGGAAATGGCAAGCTCGACCCTGGGGAAAAGTGCGACGGCGATTGCCCCGCCAGTTGCAACGACGGTGGGCTGTGCAAAGTGGGCAGCCTGATGGGCTCCGCTGAAAACTGCGATGCGGTGTGCTCCTATAGCGACGACACCACCGATACGGATGGTGATGGCGCCCTCGACTGCCAGGAAACGGCGGACGGCACGAATCCCAACGCGTTTAATGGCTTGAAGGTGATGTTGGGCGATGCGCTGGGCTTTACCGACAACGGAAGCTGCAATCACATCGACGACTATGGCAAGTTCATCAGCAAGTTCGGCGGTGCGGAAACACAATACGTGCGCGCTGGCTGGGAATGGGAAGTGTCCCAAGCCACCAAGTTCGGCTCCAGCGGGTTCGGGTTTGATCCCGAGTGGACCGGTGGCGAGCCAGAGCGCTTTCATGTGCGATACACTGGTAAATTTGTCGCGAAAGACGCTGGCCGCTATTGCTTCCGCATTATTCAAGGCGGCACCGGCGGCGGGGCAGATATCGTGGGGCGCCGCAATTCCTGCATGGTGCTCTATGTGAATCAGCAATCCTTGGGCGCGGTGGGCTTCAACGGGCTACCTAGCGACCACGACGCCTGCATTGATTTGACCGCCGGCAGTCACGATATCGACTTTGGCGGCCGCTACCGGAAGTCCGATTTGGCGAAGACCTCCATCCATAAGCTGCGTTGGTGCAAAGGGGACGCAAATAGCTGCACCCCAGACAAGATGCTTACCCACAAGGAAGTGGAAGTCGCTCCTTAAGCCCTAGTTTCCCAAGAAATGGGCGTGAATTGACCGGTTCACGCTTTTTTTCTACCCCTTAAGTGAAACGTGTTCTATTGTTTGCCCCGCCCTGTTGGACCGGGCCTTAATCTGGAGAGTTTGAAATGATTCCTGCAACCGAGCGTGTCGACCTTCCCCGCTATCCTGATGGCTGGTTTCAAGTTGCCTATAGCAAAGACGTTGGCCCCGGCGATGTGGTTCCGCTCACCTACTTTGGGAAAGAGCTGGTGCTCTTCCGTGGCGAAGACGGCGAAGCCCGTGTGCTTGACGCTCACTGCCCCCACTTGGGCGCCCACCTTGGATATGGCGGCAAAGTAAAGGGAAACTGCATCGAGTGCCCCTTCCACGCATGGCAGTTCGATGGCAGCGGCAAGTGCACCTCTGTTCCTTACGCCAAGCGCATCCCACCGCGGGCCAAAATTGGACCTTGGGAGGTTCGGGAGCAAAACGGCCTCATCATGGTTTGGTACCACGGTGAGGGCAGCGCACCCACATGGGAGCCGCCGGTCATCGCCGAGTTCGGCGACGACGAGTGGACTGATTACGAGGTCGCTGAGTGGAAGATCCGTACGCATAACCAGGAAATGGCGGAAAACTCGGTGGACACCGCCCACTTCCGCTATCTGCATGGCACCCAAAACCTGCCCGAGGCTAAAGCCGAACCAAAGGGGCACTTGCTGCATGTGATCGCCACCACCGGCATGATGACGCCCAAAGGTGGCGTTGAGGGCAAGGTGGAGGTCCATTGCTATGGGTTTGGAATGACCACCACTCGCTTTACCGGATTGGTGGAAACATTGTTGGTGGCGTCCGTGGCCCCCATCGACGACGAGTTCGTTCATCTCCGCTTCAACTTCATGATTAAGAAGGTTGGCAACGTCAGTGCCACGAAGGGCATCGGGCAGGCGTTCCGGATGGAGGTGTGCCGACAGGTGGAGCAGGACATTCCCATCTGGGAGAACAAGGTCTACACCCCGCGCCCGATGATCGTGGATGGCGATGGCCCGATTGCTATCTACCGTCGCTGGTGCAAGCAGTTCTACGGCAACCGTCTCAAGTCTGCCGCCGAGTAGTGATGATTTCCGACAGTGCCAGGCACTGTCAGTAGCGACGTCGCGGAAAGGGCGGGCTTTTTTACACTCGGCGAGTAGACGCCGGGTGGGAAAAGCCAGCGCTCTATCAGCGCAATCAGGATAGCCTTGGCACCATCAAACGCCGCCTCCACCTTCTTGGGTTCTGGCGGCGTTCGACATTTGGGCTCCGACCACTCGACTTGCCAAAGGGTCAGCTCAATCGTGCTCCAATATTCCGACACCCGCTCGGGGTTCGCGCCCGCACGAAGCCACTCTCTGCGCCGAAAGCACCGAAATGTTCGCTGAACTTGTCGCGTCCGCCCATCGAGCTCGAGCAGAGGAGTACCCTGCCTGCCCCTTAGCTCGTGCTGAGCCGCAAGCGCTTGGAAAACCGACACCTCTGTGGACAGAAGCGTTTCTCGGAAACGCGCGCCGGGGCCGCGCGGGCAAACGACACCCATGCTTCGCAAAGTCCGTGTGATACTGCTCCGCAAGTCTCGAACAAACTCGCTGCGATTTCCTTGGGGGTCAGTTATCACCAAGCTTGCCTCAGCGGGCGCGAAAACCGCGCCATGGAGCCGGATTCGGTGTCTGGCGATAGCCTGAGCGAGGCAGGCGCCAATTGCCTCCGCTACCGCTTTTTGGCAGTGAAGTTTGGACCTAAGGGGGAGGTTGAGCGGATAGACAATGCGCACGGTATCGCATTCTCCGCGATGGCGGCGGGGGCGTCCCATAGACGTCTTTCGACCCGCGCGCATGGGTCGTTTCGGATGCTTGTTCTGGATTTTGAATCGAACTGACAGTGCCAGGCACTGTCAGTTACTAAGCCGCCTCAACTATTTACTTTTTCAATAACGTCCTCACGGAACCGGGCAAGCGCCTCCCGTTGCTGGGCGGGCGTTGCCTGAGGCCCAAAGCCGTAGAACATCCACGGCTGCGTGATGATATCCGTCACCCCCATCGCCTCAAGCTCCTTGTACCCATCGGCGGTGAACACATCCATACAAACCGCCTGAATTTCAAAGGGCTCTTTTTCGCGGCCAAACTCCGTTCGATAGGTGGTCAAGTCCTCGATGATTTTTGCCAGTTGCTTCTTCGTAGCCATGGCGGATGTCCAGCCGTCGCCGTACTTCGCCGCTCTGCGCAGGGCAGGCTTGGAATGACCGCCGACGTAAAGTGGGATTGGCTCGGCGCTGCCGGGGGTCATCTTTATGCGTTCAAAATCATAGTACTTTCCGTGGTACTCGACCCACTCGCCCGTCATGCAAAGTTTGATTACTTCAATGGCTTCGCTAACCCTTCGGCCCCGCCCTTTGTACTCCTGGCCGCACCACTTGAACTCTTCGGGCATCCAGCCGATGCCCACGCCCACCATGATTCGCCCCGGAGCCAACACAGCGGCTGAACTGAGCATTTTTGCCACTAGCAGCGGGTTACGGGTACCCAGCTTGAGAATGCTTGTGGTGAACTTGATCGTCTTGGTGGCGGCGGCCATCGCGGGAATGGCCACATAGGGGTCTAGCCAGTGGGTTTCAGGCTGCCAGAAGCGGTTGCCATCTGCGGTGTAGGGATAGTCGGCAGAGACTTTTTCCGGAAAGAAGCCAGCGTCCGGCAGGCAAACACAGTCCCAGCCTTCCGCTTCTGCGCTCTGGGCCAATTCAATATAGTGCTCCGCCGGTAGCAGGGCGGGGGAAACGGTGAACTTCATTGGGGATTGGCCTTTCTTTCAAAATATTGTCGAATTCTCGCGCGATGGAGCTTGCCGTTTTCGCGCCGGGGAATTTTTTCGCTAAAGGCGATTCGTCGCGGCAGTGCGGCCTTGCGAAGCAATGGCCTAAGGCCCAGCCGCACCTCGGCCTCGCTGATGGCGGCAAGCCCCTGGTGGGCCACAATCAACGCCGCGGCTATCTGGCCGAGGTCGGCGTGGTCAAGCCCCACCACCGCCACATCAGACACCTCAGGCAGCTTTCGCAGGGCTTCCTCAATTTCCAGGGGGTATAGGTTTACCCCCCCGCACAGAATCAGGTCGCTGCGCCGCCCTTCGAGGTAAATGAAGCCCTGCGGACAGATGCGCCCCAAATCGCCAAAGTAGATCCAGCCGCCTTGTGCGGACCGGGGCACATCGTCGCCCGAAAGGTATTCGAAAACTCGCGCCTTGCGTCGGTGGCGCACCCGAAGCTCCGCCTGCGTGTCGACGTCGCCGGCCTCCACGGGTTCGACGGTCATCCAAGGCACGGCTTTGCCTACACTGCCAGGATGCGTCTGCCATTCGCGGCTGGATATGAGTGTGCAGATCCCCGTTTCCGTTGCCCCCCAGTACTCCACGAGAGTTGGTCCAAGCGCGTCGATGGCCGCCTGTTTCTCTGCGACGGGGTAGGGGGCCGCTCCGTGAAGGAGCGTGCGAAGGTGGCGAAACGTTGGGGGGCCGCCGGCCTCCCTGGCAAGGGGCTCCAATCGGCGAAGCATGGTGGGCACGAGGTGGCTGCTGCGGGTCTGAGGAGCCCGAAGCGCTTGAATGCACTTCTCACTGTCCCACTTACCGAGGATCGCCACTTCCGAGCCTGCCGCCTGGGCATACATTGCAAATAGCAGCGGCGCGGCGTGATAGAGCGGGCCAGCGAGCAGATGACGGCCCTCGCCCCCCAGGCCCAGGAACTCGGCGCTGCCGCGGACGGTGGTGAAAAGCTCCTCCAACGTGGCGGGCGGAAAGCGACGAACGGCCTTGGGCTTACCCTTGCTGCCGCCACTAAAGAGGATGGGCCAACCGGGTGCGCTGGTGAGCATCGGCTGGGGCGCGGCGTCTAGCGGGGTAAGCGACGTTGGGGCGGGCGCAGTTTTCAACCTAGCTCGTGCCGCCAGCTTTGTGATCTGTGTCGGTGCCCCGGCGATGGCCCGCGCGCCGGCGACCTCCAGCTTCCACAGGGATTCTGCTTCCGGCGACTGGGGTTCAAGCAGGACAGGCCAGCACCCCATCAAAATAGCCGCCCAGCAGAACTCCAGCGTTTCGCCACGGGCGTCTGCAATGTACCCGATGGCGGAGCCTGCCGGCAGGTTCGCGTCCTCCAAGACCTTTGCCCAGCTGGCAATCCAAGCGACGAACGCCTGGCGCGTGCGCACCACTCCGTCCACCTGTCGCCAGGCGAATTCGGAATGACTACGCGCGAGTTCTTGCCAAATCATCGTGGAGGTGGGTGAAGGGAGATGTGCGAAAGTGAAACATGTTTCACTTTGGGGCGTCAATGGGGTCGCGGGACGGCGGCGTGTGCTCAGTGGCTCATATGGCGTCTGGGCGCGTGCGTCGGTGCCCCAGCAAGCCTATGGAGCGCACCAAATGCTTCCGACAGTGCCTGGCACCGTCGGCTCCTTTGGTGTGCGTACACTCCCGCGATGAAGGGGCCTGGCTGCGCGGCGTGGTGAGATTTCCGGCCAGCGGGGGGACGGCGCCGTAAGTTCCGACAGTGCCTGGCACTGTCACCTAGAAGACGGCTGGCATTTGCCTGCGATCGCGCTAGGAAACCCCATCCGCCAAAGCCCCTCGCAGGTCAAAATCTCTATGAGCCAACCTATCAAAACCGCCACCGCGCTTTTCCTTCTTAGCCTCCCCCTCACCATCCAAGCCTGTAGTGAGCTGGCCGGCGCAGACTTGCCAGTGAAAGGCGAAACCGCCGGAAGCGCTGGCGCGGCGGGCGCAGCGGGTTCGGCCGCAGGTGCCGGCGGAGACTCGGGCGCGGGCGGTGATTCGGGCGCCGCGGGCGCCGGCGCTGCGGGATCGTCTGGCGCAGGAGGCACCGCTGGCGCAGCAGGGGAAGCGGGAGCGGCCGGCAACGCTGGAGCGGGGGGCGGCATGGAAGTCTGCCCCATCAATTTCGCAAGTTGCGCCGAGCCTGGGAGCGGCAACTGTGAAACGAACCTACACGTCAGCACGACCCACTGCGGGACCTGCGACCGGGCGTGTGACGGCACCAATACGGATCAGCTCGTATGCGATAAAGGGAAGTGTGCATCCACCTGCAAGATGGGCTTTGGAAACTGCACCCAACCAGAGATGGGCGCCGACGATGGCTGTGAGACCAACCTGCAAAATGACCCAGACAACTGCGGTGAATGCGGCAAGAGTTGCCAAGGGGGAATGTGCGACGCTGGAGTATGTCAGCCCGTAGAGGTAATCGGCGGGCCCTCCTCCCAGGGGCCCCTCTCGGTAGCATTCGGCGGCGGGTACTTGGTTTGGAGCACCTTCGATTTCAAGATCATGGCGAACCAGGTGGACACCACCTCGCTCAAAGAGCTTGGCTCCACCCAGCTCCCCGTCATTGCCATCAAGGTAAAGGCGCCCTGGGTTTACTACGGCACGGGGGCGCTCCAGAGCGGAAGCGCGAAGGTATGGCGGGCGCCCCTCGACGGCTCCACCCCCGCCGTTGAGTTGGCAACCCTACCGGGAACGAGCGGCATCGAGTCCATTGATTTGGACGATAAGTGGGTCTTCGTCGCAAGCGGCACGAAGATCCATCGCGTCCCCCAAGTTGGGGGGGCGCTGGAGGACGTGGCGACCGCTGCGACCACGCGAATCGCCTACTATGTCAAGGCGATCCACTACGCTGAGGGAGTGTAACCGTTCACCCCCGCCATTGCAGAAAAGCCAGCCTGCATGCAACGGGAGGTCATGACGAAGGCGAACATCAAA
>WURV02184427.1:0-12956 GCA_011762755.2 Epimenia babai | reverse complement strand
TATTCCGGATCGTTTGTTAATTTTAGGTCATGATATTCAGTAAGTGCATAATATAAGTCACACCCCCTATTTATAATCAGGTTAGAGACCTTAAAAAGTGCGACTTATAAGGCGGCCAGTACGGTAATCGCGTTTTAATTTTCTATAACATATTAATCCGTGTTATATGTAGAAAAATTAATACTTAACATGATCATTAATGCCATTTACAATAATAAAAAAAACTATATTGTTCTTAATGGTATTACGAATGATGTGAAATGATGAAATAATAATTTAATTCATGACGATATATATCGGACCAATCGAATCTGGGCATGTATAGTTTTTTAAGTTAATGCTCTAGTAATGTCTGGTGTAAATGTGTTTTTTCCCTGCATTGTCTGTCGTGTATAGGATTATAGCTATAATTTTAGTCCAATTTGTTTACTGTGTGAGACAAGCTTTTTAAGGGATTACTAATAAGGATTAGATGCATCACATCACCGTAAAACTATGATATAAACCTCAGTAACTTATTAACATAACTCATCCGACCAACCACAATCCCTCATCTTTTTTCATCAAGTAAAATAAGACTATTACATGACTACTTATTAGGCATACACATTGATTTTTTGAATGCTTTATTTATTATTAACATTAATCAACATTTTCTTTAACAGCTGCTCCTCGCAGCCGACTATGAAGCCAGCCATCGTCATGCCACTACCAAAAAAGTTCAATCTTGATCGCAACATCACGACTAATTTCCGACCTGTTTCTAACCTCATCTGCTTCTCAAATCTGCTTGAATGCGCAGCCTGCCATCAACTAACTTGCTATCTCACAGCAGACTCTTTCCTCTCACCTCGACAATCTGCAGACAAAAGTTTAGCATTGAAACCCGTCTCCTCTACATCGCTAACACTAACAGCATCATAGGATATCTGGACAACAGCAATTCTGTTATTCTTATTCTACTTGATTTCAGCGCTGCCTTTGATAATATCTACCACATCATCCTCCTAAACTATTTTAGATCTCCTTCGGTATCATCAGCAATACTTTCATTTGAATTAAGGATTATCTGAAAGAACGATGCTATATTGTAAAAGCATCTCACTATAAATCTAGCCCACCTCCTTTGTGTAGTTTACCTGGCCCTGTCCTTTACACCATGTATAGTACTACGCTTGGCGACATTATTGATAAACACAGCATTAATCACATGATTTACGCTGATGATATCAAAATCTGACTTCCTGTCAACACCAAAGACTCGCATCTCATGAAATCTTACTTCAAAAATTAACTCTATGCCTCAATGAAATCTTTGACATGATGACTGTTAACAAATAAAAAAACGAACTCAACAAAAACTGAACTCATGCTCATCTCTTCACTGTTTCCTACCACACTATCTCCGGATATTTCCATCACTACTAGGAGGCATGACCATCGCCGTTGTGATATTTGACAATAATATGAACCTACACAAACAATTATCTAAAACACTATAAATTTTAATATATATATTTACGCAAATCGCATTACCTTAAAGCTGAACTCCATGAAATATGAATATTAATAATGTTCTAGAAACATCTGTCAATCCACAAGAAATGGAAAATGCACTTGTTCGGCCATGTCACTTTGACACCAACAACTCTACTGGCTGCCCATCACACAAAGAACACGACTCAAAGTACTAAGACACAAATAAATATACTCCGATGGTCCACAATACATAAAAGATATCATCACGCAAATCACAAATAATATCCATTGTTCATTGTCACAGCAGGAAAGAGGAAGTCATATTTTTCAGCCAGTAGCATATATCTGGAACCAATTACCACATCAACTCTGTTCAATCATACACTTCAACAGCTTTAAATCTTGATTGGAAAGACATCTTTACATATAATCTTTCAACAAATTTCATGAGTTCATTTCTAAATATTTCGTAGTACGTATATTCTTTTTATAAATACGTGGACTCGACGGATGGCAACATATATTGCAATGAACTTTATTTGTATTGTACTGCATATGTACTGCATGTTAGTCTTTTTAGTATTAATTTATATGAGTGTTATTTTCATTTCAGGCCATATCCATGTTTTCATATAGTGTATTTTTATAGATGTTAAGTATATTAGAAAGCAATGCTATTAGTGCACTTCAAATCAAATATATATCATTTTATAAAATACACATGCTGAACAATATCTTTACATCGATAATATTCATACAGCAGCATCATTGATAGAATGTAGAATTGGGGATGTGCTAATAACAAGTCCAAAAGAACAGAGAACCAAAAAGAATATGATAGGCTATATATAGGCTATTATTTAATAATCACTTTTGGCACTTGAAGCTGCGCTTGATATGTGTATTTGATGTAGATTGATACACCAAATTGAGTGATTCCCCGATGTCCAGGGTGAAGGCAAATTAATCCCATGTCTTACCCTTAATACATTGGGCGATTAAGGCTAGACAAAATTTCTTGTCATTGAAATGTATAGCATAAATAGCATCAGTAAAATGATTTTATATTGTATGCTACGCAATTATATTTCCTGAGTGAAGAGTCTTTATTATTAGTTATGATTATGTATATATTTACATATGATTCTTTAAATGCTTGTACCAATATATATTTGTGTATATATGGTAATATGTTCATTGTATCGCATTTTCCACATGTTTACCAAACAATTATTCCCAAAACTAATTCAAACGGGTGAGGGAACAATAAACTGATTATTGATATTTTATATTCCTACTGATATTGCGATTGTCGAACGTACGCAAATTGGCGCTGTTAACTTGAGTGCAGACGTAACGTAGTGTCTCTTAGTCTTACTCTACTTTCTAGCAGGTCATCGGGTGTCACTGTGCCCGCAAATTAAATAAGTTTGTTCGCGAATTAAATAAGTTTGTTTTAAGAGGTGAGAATTGACCTCGGTGTTCGTACTATGGCTAAGGTCAACAGCTTGCTCGAATCAACTTCAGTGCAGCCGCAAATCTGAAATCAACAATCAACTACTGCGACAATCACACAGACTAACGAGGTGGAAAATTTGCAAGACAATGCCGCAGTCGCTGTTATTTAAATCGTATAATAAGATCAACAGCATAGTTGTAGCAAAATGTAGATGATTAAATTAACAAAAACGTTATATTGCAGTTAGTTACCGCAGTTTAGTTTTGTTTTCTGATGGTCCTTTCTTTTTGCGTCCTTCTGTCAAATATGACATTTCCGAACCTTCAACTATTTACCAAGTGAGACTTGGAATTTTAGTATTTCGATCTTTAGGCTTTATAGATCGAAAAATTAGGAAAGACAAAAAGTGGCCACATTAATTTTTTTGTTATTATTATTTATAGTGGCTTCCTTTAAATATATTTTAAGTTACTATTTACAATGGTGATGGCCAATTGATGAAAGAACAGTAACTTATATAAATTTGGGGGCTATTGAAACGTATATCATGTAACTAAAATTTTCATTTGTCTCAATAGAATAATTAACTAGTTCACTTGTGTCTTTTCCAATTTTTATATTAATGCGGCAATCGCGTATAATCGAGATTGTTGTTGAATCTAGAGTCAATGCCAAACCCACTGTACTGACAAAAATATTTTATAATGTTGGCAGATTGTGAGCTGTCTTACAACAATATCATTCTTGATCACATCTACTTCTCGTTTTAGCACATTTTCGTCCTTTCAAACAAAGAGAACATTAGCATCACTTCTTCATACTTACACAGATCCCTGTGTCATGTGATATGGAATAGGATTTGGGCGAGGTGAGCTATCACCTTTCTGGGAGCAAAAGACAGCCACAGAATCGAAAGACATATGAACGTACCAGTGAATCATCGTCTCAAATATAGACTCATTTGGGTATATTGTATAAATATTATATCTATACATGTGTAACGGAGGAAATATATTAAGAATACATTACTTAATTACATATTATATAGTGATTTTATGATTTGATAATGAAAAATTCGTCTCTTTTGAATTAATAACCTCTGACGTATCGGCAAAAATAATGAATGTATATTTTTTAAAACCATACCATTTATATATTTATCATTATTTTCACTTGTGTTTTATCTAAAATGGAGACCGTTTCGCTAAGTGATTGACAGAAAACTTTAAGAAGCTGTAAGGAAATAACGAAATTGATTTTATAATTACTGAGTAAATCGGCCACTCCCATAAAAAGTAAGCTAGTATAATGATGCAATATAAATTAAATAATTCGTATATCTGCGAATATATATACTGATTAAAGATATATGCTTGTGATGTCATCGTTACCGACTTAGCGTGCATTAAAAAATATTAATCTGATCATTGCATCTCCTAGAAACAATCGCATCTACATTAAACGCCCCTATTACGAACAAGTTATATAACTGTTTTAACTGCAGAATTTATGGTTTTCGAATAATGTCATTGGCTTACACTGTCTCAACGATTCAGATGGTACTATATGCTGATTCTGATCTCGCGTTGCTCGTATTGCCGCACTTAATTAGAGGAAAATGTGGAACACATTAAAAGGAAATGTAAAAATATAAAATGTGAGTAGAATGGGATATTTGCAAGTGCTATAAAACAGGAGATGATCCAGTCTTACGGTGTGAGCCAAAAGCTTGCGTAAATTTGTCCTGAAAGGTTGCATTTGTTGCAGCCCTAATATTAGGTGGTAATACACTCCGGAGCCTTAAATCGAGGATAAAGAAACAAAATTAATTATGGAACATATCTTCCTCAGGTGGTTAGTCGCCGATAAAATTAGGGTTGGGGTAGGGTTCCGGTTATGGAGGAAGCTACTGGTGGATTTTTAGGAATGGAGCTACATTTATATAATGGATGCCTCTTGGATATGTGTCAGAAAAAGGACTCCCAATCATACAGCATTTTCCACTTAATCTATATCGTGCCACAGTCTCACCCCATTTGCCTTCACTATTTGGGAGAGTGATTCCTTCAGTGCAAGCAAATCCATTAAGTCATCGTCATCACTCTTACCCATCTATTCGATGCCACGCATTTCCCAAACCATGGCTCTCAGTTCTTCTCAAGATTACCAGCTCATTTACACCCAGACACTGCGTTTCGCTCCCACCCAACATCGCTGATCTCACACAACTCCGATAGACCATTCCTTACAAAGAGAACCTTTTCCCCTTGAGCAACTCTCCATACTCTCTGAATCAAACCCTACCAAATCTCGTTCTCGCTGTCACAGCCACCCCACACTCACCACTCTTCGCCCTTGTCTCCCCGTTAACAGAACCCTCCCACTGTTTCTACCTGATCACACAACTCTTTTACTGGTACCACCATTCCTACTTCCTTCCTCCTATCTTCTCTCAGAAATTTTATAGCATAACGTGAACTTTGAGTTTCCAATCTTCCTATTAATTATTATTTATTGTCATAACATCCCCTTTGTTATATATGTATATTCGCTACTAGCTAGTCAGTCGGACGATTCATTGTTTAGGTGATTATTGTCCTTTTACATAACTATTTCCATTTACATTTATCAACTCACTTCGACCTCATTGTTTTAGTCCGTACAGAATCCATGTTGGAACAGGCACTTTGCGGTATGAACTCTTTTGCCGATATACGGCTACCACGATCTTTCTTTGACACGATACATTTGGCCAAATAAGGATTAGAAAACTGCGACTTGAGCATGTGAAAAGTTCATGCTCAAGTAATAATCGGATTGTCTTATAACTTTTGCATCGGTGACAGAAATCTCTCGATTGTAACATTTCGCTCAGAAACCTCTGTGCTTGATTAACACGATGTTAATGGGGTTAGCCAGTGCGATTCTTTGAATGGCTGGAGAAAAATGTACAGTAAACAACCTCTACCTCTGAGACTCGAACCAACGACTACCTCACCTTTGTACGTTCGATTCCCATCAGAGATATCGGTTTTTACTGTGGATTTATCTTCAGCGGTCGAATAAGTCACTCTCCGGTAATTTTTCGAATTGTCAGGATTCGCATGAAATATTTTATAACTCGTACAAAATTCAATAACTATCGATATATACGATAACGTATATCACGTACTAGACCCTCAAATTATTTTCATTTAATTTTTAAATATCGCTATAATTAGAAAAATACTGTTTTCATACGTCGTTATTCGCGCTCGCGCGTGATGTTTGTAGATTTATGTCGCAGAGATGGACTCGGACGACGAGATGGTGTGCGAGGAGGAATCGGGAGATGAAACGAGCGACAATGACATTGACCTCGCTGTCGAGTCGGCCGGGTCATCAATTCGGCAGCAGAGGGAGGAGGACTTCGTACAGACGGTGCTCACGGCCGACCAGATAGTCCAGTTTATGGTGGACAGTATAAAGGAGGTCAACAACGTCGTGCAGGTACCTCGCACACGAGCATTCATTTATTTTGTTATTTGTTATGACGTTGCTTAAGCCGTATCAGTGGTTACAAATACTGTATTTATTGATGTAAGGTGCGTTAGACAGCACCGCTATTATTGTTCAATATTATTTCAATTTCACTCTCTGGATAACAGATGTTCGTCGTGCAGGGGCGATGTCTATCCGACTGGCTATGATGAGAGGTCTTGCCGACTGGCTATGATGAGGGGGTCTAGCCGACTGGCTATGATGAGGGGGTCTAGCCAACTGGCTATGATGACAATGATGTTGTAGACATAGGCTATCCTAACGCGGGTGTAAATCCGTGGTCTGTTGGCATTTCAGACAAAACAAATTCAATTAAATAATATATAAATCTTTCAAACAGAACGCACTGCTATAATTAGATTTCACATTTCTATATAAATCAGATTTATTATGTTTGCTTTTTTAAAATGTCAAGTTTTTTTGGGATGATGCACCGAAGTAATTTGAAGTATCGGGTCACAGCTAGTCACGTGTGGCAGTTATATCCTGTACTTAAACGTCGTTTGCTAAACTCGCTTAATGATGGCTTACAGTTTTTCATTATGGAAGCCAGCTATATAACGGGTGCCAAAAATCCCTTCATGAATTTATATATTCGGCATATATTAATTCATGTTGCGACAAATGAAATTTTCTGGTAGTTGTTAATGACTAACTCGACCAGTGCAACTGGGATAATGCTACTTCTCTAAGAGTACTAAAGACAAACACTAATGATATTGCAGGGCATCAAAATTTCCACCTCAGTTCTGGTTCATAGACTAGCGTTTTAACAACCGAACCATTCCATTTCCTTCCATTTAACAAAGTATACCTATATTTTGTGGACAGTTGCATTTATACCTTTCTGCATTCCCGCATGGGGGTTGTTTGTTTTAAACATATTTTATTCAAAACCTGAATCCGGATTAGGTACGACACTAAAAATCCCAGCTAGGCCTTCTCCACACACAATATATTAGAATTAGTCGAAGATAGCCACTCACAGCAGTATTTACCAGAATCATACTAAACAGACAAATGGAAGTCCCTATGCTGGTGCAGGTGCCTTAAGTGCAGGTGCCTTAAGTGCAGGTGCCTTAAGTGCAGGTATAAAACGCACGGGGAAAACTGCAGAATGCGGCCCTCTTCTCTACGACGCATAATGTTTTTGAATAGTGTCTTTATAGATTTAAAGTGTGTTAGACAGCAATGCTATTAACGCACTTTAAATCAAGTATATTCCATTTCATCATACCAGACCAGGGATTTAATTCCGTGCCTTTCACGATAGGAAACGAGCAAGATTTTCGTACTTGAATATCGAAAAAGATCATAAATGCACACTATAGATATAGACACTACTGAAAAAAGTGTGTTGTCAAATTTTGCCTACATATTGAGAGTGAGTTTTGCGCATGTAGGCTGTACGGAAGTTTGGTCTATAGGCTACGGGCACTGCTCATGATGCAACTATGTTGGGGCGTAATCAATCTGAAATCCTACACATTGTCGAGCAGTTTGCCTCCGGACCATATATGTCTACTTTTGCACATTAGTTAAAGTTGTCTAAGTGACTGGAGTCGCTCGGCATAGTTATAAATTTTTGTAAGAAATTATCGAACCGTTAATCTTTCAGATTCCTGCCACAATAACGAGGATTTTACTTAATCACTTCAATTGGGATAAAGAAAAGCTCATGGAAAGGTTTCATTCATACATCATACGTTAAATGTCATACTTGTTGCTTGTTGGTTGTGGAAGTTATGTGTGAGATATCAATACTATTCATACTGTGTTTTGTATTCCACCCGGATGTTGACATAGAAATAGGTCAGTAAAGTCTAACCCATATTAGTCGTACTTCATGTCGCTGACACACCACCTAGCCGTATAGTGCACCGTGTTTAAAGGCGATGAGGATATCGAGTGGACTAGCGGAGAGCTCAGTGCCATGTGATGGAGTAGCGCAGGACGACCCTCTATGCATTATAACCTCTATGTTATAATCGAATGTGGCATGCGTCACAGCGCGCAAAATGCAAAGTTGCGGCTGCTCTTTCGACACGCTCCTTGAATATGATGTGAAACAATGTTAAATAACTTTTTTCCTATTTATACGCATTTTATCTCAAGAGTAATTACATAAACCAGATTAGGGAGTCAAGTAATTTTTATGTAACCTATTCCTCGTCGATGGGTATTAACATTCCCGCGACCGATCCGTGACTTGAATGAGCATTCACGGCTTGTACCGAGCCTTGTTTGCTTTTTGCTATTCAAATGAATACTGCGTGTTTATTGAGTGAATTCCTACCTAGATTACTTATAAAAACAACACTCGACGCAGGTAAGAGATAATGAAAAGATAACGAAACGTTTCTTTGCTCATATTATACATTTTTTTATAATAATGAAACTCTGGCGCCATGCGCCCGAAAATTCGCCAAAGTTGTTTTTTTTTCGCAATTTTAGATATTTGGTTTTATTGCTGGAAAAAAATGAGAGTAGCGCGAACGCTGACCATACGCTACTCTCGCCGTCTCTGTATTTCCTCGGTGCTCTCAGGATTTTGCTCGCAATTCTGCGGTTTTCTCTAATAATGCTCTCCACTTGCCATCGGCGATCCTCCCATTTCTCGTGCAATCCCCGAATTGCTGTTGCGTTCACCGCATCTCGACACAATTCCCTCATTCACGTCACGACTGTCGCTTTTCCCTCGCAGTATCCGCGTGTCTGGGGGCAGCTGGCGTAGCGGTTAGAGCGTTTGACTTTGAATCCAGTGGTTCAATTTCTGCTCAAGCCAGTATACTAACTGTGGCGTTTTTCAGGCTGAAAGCGCCTTATACCCCATTGCCCATGCGGGTCTGGGTAGCCCTTGCAGTGTGGTTCTGTTAGGGCTTTCTCCCTCTGACGTTTTCTGTGCTTCAGATGCTCTATGTGTGATCTCTATGTCGCTAACCTCTCCGCTATGTCGTCATTTCATTGTAAGTAACCATTGTCCTTGCATAGACTTAGCGGAGTGTGCGACATATGTAGCTCGTATGTAGATATCGAACTGGTGGCGTGAATGGAAAAAGGTCAATTGTCTGCCCAGACTCGGTGGGTTTTTCACATGTGGTGTTTTCCCCCACCCCTTATATAAGTGAGGCTAATCAGATTGTCATGTTCATCACATAGGCTAGCTTTGTAAAGGGCTATGAATGAAATTGGCCTACACAACGATTGCTTCGGTAATCAGCCTATAAATAAAAAAATCCTCTCCCAGTTCAGCGACATAATTTAAAGGTCGCGTTTTTCAGATACTACGACGGCGATCAAGAGAGTTTGTTCAAAGAAGCCCACGTGATCAGTCCTCATAGAAAAGACTTGTATAAAGCCAAACCGGTATGTAGTTAGATAGGGCTCCCGACGTGTGACGTTTCTATACCGCGCTGTAAAGCCGCTTGTGTAGCTTGCCAAATGATGGTTTACAACATGTTGCTAGGGAAGGTAGCTCACAAATTTAATTTCCCAGTGTATATCACTTGCGTTCCCACACAATAAATTTCACTGGTACATATTTATAGCTAAGTCGACTCAGCATCCTGCATAAAGTACCTTGCTCAAGGAATTGGAAAAACATAATCGCTATTGCCTGGGACTCGAACCCCCAAACTCTGGTTTGTAGGTTGGTGCTCTAACAACTGAGCTATCCTGTTCTGAATCACTATATTTATATCAAGAGATATACAGCCACCGTTGTCGTGGAACCTATTGGACGCAGCTAATTTATTGGATCCAATGGGATTCCACTTTGGCAAAGAAAAAAACGCATCATGTAGCTTCGATATATCATCACTATAACAACATAACATGAAACATTATATCATACCTATAACACATTGCTTAGTACTTATTAGCTCACTGGAGCCTATGCTGGTGAGCTTTTCTGATCAGTCTTTATCTGTCAATGTAAAATTTCTGTAAAAAATCTTAAAAACGTCTCAGAGCATTGCCATTTCTCCTGGGGTTGGTCTCCTCTAGATTTGGTCATCATCGGACCAAGGGGAATGATTTCCGATGTTATTGTTTTTACTTGAAAAATCTTCTCATGAATTGCTCGTCCCAGAACTTTTTGCAATTTGGCAGATATTGTCCTAGAGTACCTAGGTGTCTTATACATTTGTTCAGCATATCACCATATCAGCATCAGGCCAAGGGGAGGTAATTTCGGCTGATGCTTGTAATTTTACTTAAAAAACGTTCTAAACAAATTTATATATTCTGAATGCTTTTCATGTTTCAGAAGAGTGCTTTTGAGCCTCTTTGCTTTTTGATTTACTATCTAAATAAGTTTTTCATATCCGAATGAGTATTTTGAAGCCTGTATGGCGTCTTGTTTTTGACTTGTTTTCATAAATTTTTCAGTCGATGTTTTCCCGGACCACGGAAATAAAAACCGATGCATTTTCCTTTGCCCAAAAAAATTACAAACGACATATAACTCAATCTTTATCTGATGTAAAATCTAGGGGCTAAATTTTTATTGCAGAATATTATGCATTTGCCAAATACTTCTGTTCAAGAGATCATTTACTACTTTATTTATTACCAGGTTTTTGAAGCTTTTTTCATTGAGGTAGTCTCCAGTTTTTTGTCGCTAAGTTACACTAAGCCTCGTGTTAACTTGATGACGATGACATCCCCTTGTATTGTGACGTATTTCAGAAGGCCACACGAGCCGCATCCTCAAGTTCATCGGAAGTTCTCTGCGAGATATGCTTCAGTCTCCGACCGGCCGCGGTGAGCGTACGACGGTTACGTTCATTTTGTTCCGATCATAACGCATGGTCTTGTTTATAAGTTACGTACGTTATTGAAAAAATGTTAACTTCACTGTTTATCGCAAATTTTCCATTGGTCGGCGTTGATTTCTGTTTCTTCAACCATTATCTGACCTCCGAGATAGTAGATATAGGGCTACCGCCCCACAAGGTCTGTCCAATGCATTCACGGTTATCTCATATCAGTTCTCATTTCACCTTCCCATGGACAGCTGACGAGGTCAGGTCAGTCCAGTAGCCGTCGTCGTTCCCCAAGTCGCCACCCGGGCTACATCTCGCGTTGATTCGTACAAACTATAATATACAAAACTCGGACCAAATGTGCCTTGCTTCAGAAGTGCTGTTCACGCTTCAAATAACTGAAAAATATGACACGCAATGCAGCAAGCATGTCTATGGCAGCCTGAATCACCTCGTAATGGACTATAACTATATCCAAGTATTTGGAAGCCTCTTTAAACTTTTGTTTATTTCTTACTTCGTTCAATCTTCGTTTGTTTTTTGCTTTTTTATTTTTTCACGACTGTTGTTTTTCTTAACTTTTCATTTATATTCCCGCATATTAAATGCTTCTTGCTTCGTTCTTTGTTTCTTCAACTCTTTTTTTGAGGCCTCTTCGAGCTCTTGTTACGTATTAGGTTTATCTCAGAGAAGGGACGGCCCGTTTTCGTTGAGTATTTTATTCGGGCGTCAAGTGGAATTCGTCCTACATCCTAACCAGTCAACGCCGTCCGTGCCTGACGTTTGCGTAAGCAGGGTACTAATCGACGGGAACGTACTGACAAATGTCATAGCTCGTTATTCGCTGTGTTCGATGCAGTACATGACGGGTATCGAGTGCGGCCACCAGTTCTGCATCTCCTGCTGGACCGAGTATCTCACCACGAAAATCATGGACGAGGGAATGGGCCAGACGATATCGTGCGCCGCGCACGGCTGTCAAATATTAGTCGATGACGCGACCGTCATGTGAGTAGTCTACGTATCTCGAGTAACTCTCATGCAATTCTCGATGGCTATTGTGTTCTTGTGTTTTAAGTGGTCTTTAGTTCTAATGGTGTTCTAGTAGTTCTAATATAGTTTTGGTGTTTATAAATGAAGTTCTCCCAGTTCTAATGTTTTCTGGTAGTTGGTATGGTATTTGAGTAGTTCTTATAGTGTTCTGATAGTCCTCTTATAGTCCAGAATGTTTTTATTTATTCAGCACTTTTATTACAGTAACATAATGGTGTTCCAGTAGACCTAATAGTACTCTAGTGGTTCTAATGGTATGTACGTATGTTTTCTTGGCAAAACAATAATCATTGGTTCCGAATGTACGAACTGAAAGGATTTGGTGATGATTAGAAAAAGTTATTGATAAATTATATTTTTTAATGCAATATTATATTGAATATATCACCTGTATTCTGGAATTTATATATAGTTGTAGAGTTTCATAAATATACACACTAATGTAGTTAGGTAAATCTGATTGAAAATTGAATTTTTATAATAGTTTTTATTAAGCTCGCATATCGTTTTATATCCACGTCTCTCATGTCTATCGCAGGAGGCGGTATTTTGTAGCAACTTTTCCCATGTCGTACCCGCATATTTTTTTCCACCCGGCAGTAACCGGATATTGGATGTTGGATTGCAGGGATTTAGTTAAAGAGCCCCGAGTCAAGTTG
>WURV02184416.1:0-12957 GCA_011762755.2 Epimenia babai | reverse complement strand
CACAATAGTTAAATGAAATGAAATGAATTAACTAATTATATTGCATAACACGATAAAAAATAACATTCATATCCTAAACTTTTTTTCAATGCCCTGCTACAAATTCACAATGTAACGAATACACATGATATTGGTATCATTAGCAAGGCCTGCTATTTCTCTTTAAAATATCTGCTTGTGATAGAGTGGGTGGTATTGCAGAACTAACATCATTGCTATGCTTATGAAGTGCGTGGGCTAACAACAGCTTCACTATCTAGCAACACAGAGCTCTTAAGATGCTTAATTCTGCAAACATGTCAAGACGCATTAAGAATGATGCCACTACTCCCTGCGTATTGTAGGAGATGTATTCTCAAATGACATTCCTTCAGTATTCTGGCAGTTTATTAATATATTTAATATTATTGAGTTATCTAGCTATCCGAACACTAATGCTGCTATTTGTACGTATAGCCAATATGTTCATTTATTCACATTTAGATTCTTGGGCAACAACAACTTCGCTTTTGCTTGTATGACTAACGTCAAAGACGTCATTTAATGTGATAGAGCACTGAAAACACAACTATTGATGACATTGTATTCGATGATGACAATCACGAGAGAGCGGGAAGTATGACATTACTACATTCTATCCTTACAAAGTACAAACACACCAGAGAGAACGCGATTACCACATCACATCACCAAAAGAACAGATAACAAGATCACTGATTGTGTCATCATCGCAACAAAGAGAATCTTGATTATTGGCAGAAAGCGAGGAAATGTTTAAAAGCATAATTACATAAGACATACGATCTGTACGACTGCACATTTTCCATGAAACGTTATGTGAGATGCTTACACGATATTTGATTATTCGACTGTCTTCCGCGCGTGACGAGACAGAACGAACTATCTCAACAATAATCATCACGACTATTTTCCTTTGAATATTGGGTTCTATTGCTATCAGTAAATTATTGGTGCTTTCACGCGGTCCATTTGGAACACAGGAGACTTTTTATTCATTACATGCGTGTCTTTATATCAGTCACTTTATCTGCTCTATTTTCTAAGGGAGATGGATGCTATTCCAGGTCTGCGTCCTATTAGTTTCCTTGACATTCAACCGCTGGGATTTGTCATTTAAGAAATGTTATCTCGAAAGATGCTACAAGTCCTGACAGCTTAAATAATAAAAAAATTAATGGCGGTACGATAAGTACGAAGGCACGCTTTACTGATAGCTCCCCCCCCCCCTTGATACGTTCTCTTAATTTAAAATTGTTACGTGATTTTGCATGGAACATTCTTTTTATGAATGTAACCCATAATAAACATTCCTACAGATTGTTTTTTTCTGTATCTCCACGGTTATGATGAAATTTGTACAGAATCAGTGTCTTAGATGTTTCAAATCACAGACTTAGGGAAGTCCGCGATATATGTAGGCGGTCTGCAGGTGGTTGGAACCACTGGCGCGAATGGACGAAGGTCAACTCTGGCCAGACTCTGGCCAGTGATTGTTCAATCATTACCTTGGTAATCGGCCTATTTCTAATTAGCTGAAATTACAAGCAGTTATAAAATGGTTGCCCAGAGCGTGTGTTTCTTACTTTTCATACCTTGACACAGTATGTTAAACCATAGATGATAGGTGACGAGCCACCTAAAGTCACTGTGTAAGAAAGAAACCAATCACATCATAGAAGAGCGTGCCATCTGTCACTGGTCCAGATTTCTTTGACAAGGCTGAAGTGTAAAAATTTTACGTACCATGATTAGAAAGATAATTTTCACTCTGTATATTTTACAATCATCATTTGTCATTTATGTTTAGTGTAGAAATGGACATGGCATACTGTATTTGTGATAATATGTGGGAGTGTGTCACTTGTATCGACTCAGGGACTGGCCAGTTGTTTAGAGAAACCACGATGCAGACAACAATCTCATTCGGCTTATGGCTAATTCAGCCTGTCAGTGTATCGGACAAATGACGCAAGCTAAGACTTCACGAACGTCAAGTCATGGACAGGGTTGATACGGAGTTACTTGGACTGGAATGGATACAGTATAGATGTTTGGTTTAGGCATTTAAAGCTTAGTGACCTCATGGATATGTGTGACATATAACTTCCATTTCAATGTTTATTATCCTTAAATATTTTGTCAATGGTCTGTTTGTATTTTATAGTATTTTAGTAGTAGCCTCAAACAAAGATCAACAACATTTCGGTTTTTAGTGGGGTGTAAAGACACTTTAAATTTTTTTGATTAATTAGGCTAGCTATCAGACAGAGAGGCAATTGATCACCATGAGAATGACCATGCAAAATGAAGGAAAAATAAATCCATACATCCACCAATCAAATAGCTTCATGCTTATGATGATGGAATAATTTACATTCATTGTTAGAATGAGCTTAAACCAGTTCAGTTTTCATATCCATTATCAAAAGCGCACATGTTGAGCAACCAGCTTTGTTACGTGATTAGAAATTCATCCCAGTAAATCTACAAACTTGATGTCTTTATACGATGAAAGTATGACTAAATTTTTGTTACTCTGTATTTAAATGTTTCCCAGATATCTGTTCAAAAGAAACACACTATATGAGGCATTGTAACTCTCTACAAACTGCACTCTGTCAGCTATACAGTATGTCATGTAAAGGGTAAACATTTGCATGGTATTAATGATTAAGTCAGTTTCAACAGGGTTTTGAATCATATTAATTTTAAATTCACATTTTAAGACACATTCTGATTGGCTTTACGAATCTAGCCACGATAGGTCAAAATAATTTTTCCATTATTCAATATTTATTTGTAAAAATAGTTGTGGGCCTATTAGTATGTTTCCATAATATAATTTTGATACAACCAATTCATTTTCAATGACTTTTGTCCAATGGTTTTTAGTTCTGCTACTAATTGTAAGAAGGTATTCATAGACGATATGTCGCTGAGAACAGTAACCTTGGATAGTAACTTTAATGGCACTGAGGCGCAGGATGTGGCCATAGCTACATTATTGTGACTCCCAGTATGGATTCCAGGTGACTTCCCCTCTCAGAACATGCACTAAGATATATCAGCGGGGGTTAAATGTAAATTCATCCTACAATTTCTGTCTCCATGACCTCATTTATGAACTATATAGGCTGACCTCCCTTAGTCATTGGGTATATATATATATGTATATATATATATATATATATAGATAGATATTACCTTTTAGTTCCAGCAACTTAGAATCCCAGGATTGCTATCAGAATAGGTATTGGGTCATTATCGGGGTCACTATTAGGGTCAGTATGAGTATGCACTCTAATATTTGTCATGGGTTATTATGTAGCTTGAATCGAGGCCAGGTCTACTTAAAGGTAATTCTGAAAGTTTTTGGCGCCTTAATGCATAATGTTAGAGATTGATTGCGGTAATGCTAATATCAAATAGCATAATCAGAAAACATTCAGTGACATGGGTTTGGGGCCTATGTACATGCTTTCATTACATCATCATCACAAATGGATGTATCATTATAGCTTTTCTGATGAGGTTCACTGAAATCATTCAGCCCATTCTGATTTGCCTGGTGAAAGATATTCATTGATTTTGTATTCATAACTGTAAAGTGAAGGATCTGATAATTCATGTCAAGCTTGATCTACGGGATACCGTAAGAGTATTAATACGCGAGATTGTCATGCAGCACTGCATGCATAATGAAGCCCTTGCGTGTAACCTAAGTGCGACTGAATATTTTGGCTGAAAATATAGTCACAGTTCCGCAAATGCTACAATCTTGATTTCAAAATGCTGCAGTATTTGTGTATTGAAATGTTGATGTGGTTGTTTATTGAGAAATGCTACCATCACTGTTTCTCCAAGAAATTCGACTGTGCCTGTGTATTTGGATAAAGCTGCAGAATTTGTTCGTTAGGAAAATGTTGCCATTACTGTATCTTCAGCAAATACTACTGCCTCCGTTTATTTTGACAAAGCTGCGGTCATTATTAGAAATATGTTGCGATCCCCTCTCTCTAGGAAATGCTGCTATCTTGGTTTATTTTGACAATGCGGCAGTCTGTTTGTTGGGAAAATATTGCCATCCCTGTCTCTCCATCAAATGCTCCTGTGCTGCAGTCGGTGTCTGCTGGGGAAATGTATATTATTTACTGAAGGAATGCTGCCATCTGGTTATTATGGATATACCTTTGTCTCTGTAAGGCAAATGTTACTGTTTTTTTTAGCTCACCTGAGATTCAGCTCGGTCAGCTTTTCTGATAGGAATTTGCCGTCATCCGTCCGTCCATCGGTCCATCCATCTAATGTTAACATTTCCTTGAAAAATTTTTTTCTCAAGAACCACTTATCGTAGTGGTCTGCCATTTAGCAGATATTGTCCTAGGGTCTGTCCTAGATTTATTCATGGTATCATCATTGCAGTGGGGGAAGGTAACTTCTGCAGATGTTCATATTTTTTCTTAAAAAATCTCAAGATTGTTTATTGCAGAGGTCTGCTATTGGGCAAACATTGTCCTTGGGTTGGTCTCCTATGGATTTGTTCATGGTTCATGTCATTGCAGCTAGGGTAGGTAACTTCTGTCGATTGTCCTATTTTTAGCTCACCTGAGCTTATGCTCAGTGAGCTTTTCTGATCATAGTTCTGTCCATCTGATGTTAACTTTTTTCTTAAAAAAAAATCCTCTCAAGAAGATTATCTTTTTCTCAAGAACCGCTTATCGCAGATATGGCTTATCTGCCAGATATTGTCCTTAGGTTGGTCTCTTCTAGTTTTTTCATGGTATCATCATTTCAGCAAGGGGAGGTAACGTCTTTCGATGTTTCTATTTCTTATTACAAAATTTTCTTCTCAAGAACCGCTTTTTGCAGAGGTTGGATATTTGGTAAATATTGTCCTTGGGGTGGTCTCCCGTAGATATGGTTATCATATTGCCATGGCAGTACGGGGAGGTGAATTGTGTCCATGTTTGTATTTTTACTTGAAAAATCTTTCTCGAGAGCCCTTCATCGCGGAGGTCTGCTGTTTGGCAGATATTGTCCTTATGTTAGTATCTTTCAGATTTGTTCAGCATCTCGTCATGGGAGCAAAAGGGGGTAATTTTAATCGACTTTTTTATTTGAAAACATTTATTTCCTTTATTAGTGCGAAGGTCTGCCATTTGACAGATTTTGTCTGTGTAGGTCCCATTCAAATTTGTTTACGGCATCTCTATTTCAGCAATTAGATGCGATTTCAGCCAAGGTTCAAACGTAAATTTATATTTTCTTGTTTGAGTATCCTTATGGGTATTTGAAGGTCTCTTTGGCTTCTTATCTTTGATGTCAGGCACTCTCCTTGTTGTCTTTTTGTTCTAATATCAATATGGCTGGCTTACTTGGCCTCTTGTTTTATCTATTTTTCTTCAGGTGAGCGTCTTGAGGCCTCTTTGGCCTTTTTACTTCGCGACTGTTATTGACTTATTGTCACAGTAGGGACACATAATATTGGTAACTATTGGTCCTGTTATAGAGCCATACATCATTTGCTTTACCAAAAGATGTGTATTCACACATGTGCATACTATCCTATATGACAGATTCACACACAGCACTTTACTAGTAAATGGGTAATAATGCCTTTTCCTTACTTTAGAACAATTCAACATAATTAACTTCTTGAAATGAAATGAAATGGAATTTTATTGATTTATAGTGCCTTTTAACACATGGCTATCAAAGACACTTTACAAATTTATGGTTGCTATGATTAACTAGAAAACACAAGGAATACGATATGCAGATTGTATAGGCGGGAACAGGTTGTGTTGTGAGAAATACGAGATTAACTGATAGTTGGAGAGACGACCTAAACTGGTCGATAGTTTTTAAGCAGGTTGCTGTCTAGATCTGCTTTCTTTAGTTACTGTTTGATCGATGTGCATTTTAATGATTTTTGAAAAATGCCTGAATTGAAGGAAAGATTGACTAAATGAGCAAGTGGATTTACCAAAATCGGAAGTGAGGGGAAAGGTAAGAAGAGTTTTTGAGATGGGATCAACAGCAGCCGTTTTGATAGGGCATTCTTTAATGAGTTCAAGGAGTTTGTCAGCAGTTTTCAGTTTAAATGTCAGAAATTCTGCTTCACTCTCCTTGTGGTAATACTCTATGGTGAAACATGATTTATCAAGTGTGCTTCAGATTGAATCTATTTTGTCGTTAAAGTACTGAGCAAATTTATCAGGAAGAAGTGCTGGTGGTATATTAGTAGGATACACTTGAGTAGAGTATATTTATTCCTTAACTATCAAACTACTTTTTTGTTATGCTTTGGATTCATTAATTAAATTAGTAAAATATTCTTTTTTCGCTTCTTTTATGATTCGGCCCGTGTCTGCTGATGACTTCTTAAATGTTTTAAAATCTTAATCTAGTTCAGTTTTTGCCCTAGTGACAGCAGCTTGGTGAAGGGTAGCTGACTGAAGAGCCTGAGACAGCAGGTGACAGGATACAGCATCATTGAGATAAGATGGAGCAGAGCGATAAAAGCTGAGATAAGTGAAGATAAGGATCTGGTAATCAATATTACAGATCACAGGGAGCAGCTGGGTGAAGGGTAGCTGACTGAAGAGCCTGAGACAGCAGGAGAAATGATACAGCATCATTGAGATAAGATGGAGCAGAGCGATAAAGGCTGAGATAAGTGAAGATAAGGATCTGGTAATCAATCCTATAAATCACTGGTAGCTACTGAAGTTCCTTAAGAAGCGGCGTAACATGACAGAATTTAGAACACCGAAAGATAACTCTGTTCTGGACGCGTACGAGATGATCAAGGACTGCAGAAGAAGAGCCAGTAGGAAGGGACTTGCAGTAATAAATGCGCGACAGAACAAGGGAGCAAACGAGAGTTCGAACGATGTGGAACAAAGTGAGTGGCCGGATACAATGGATATTACGAAGACACGTGGGCGAGACATGATCACTCACCTGAAAATATTCAGTCACTATTCATCCCAAAAGATAATACTCATGGTCATTCTTAGAACGTCTAATGACTTTACAATTTAGAAGTACCGAAAAAAGTCTATGCATATCTATGCACATTTGTAAGAAAATACAATGTATAATTCTGAATACTTAGCGATTTATGTCT
The DNA here is from genome assembly GCA_011762755.2 of Epimenia babai. NCBI lineage: Eukaryota > Metazoa > Mollusca > Solenogastres > Cavibelonia > Epimeniidae > Epimenia > Epimenia babai. The sequence goes on along the minus strand of WURV02184416.1, from coordinate 5,804 downwards.
GCTCAATTATTGATACATGGTGTATTATTCCTCTGTATTGCTCACATTCATAACCGAATTGTCACAATTTATAAAGCTGTATATATATACGTATCTATGTACATTCTTACATTTATCATTGTAGTCACCATGTTTTTGGATGTGTAAGACAGCCATAACAATGTGACCACTTCTATGTGTTTAAATGAGAAACAATAATAAAATGTAATAATGTAAATGTGTACCATACCCTCGTTTGACTAATATAACTTTATTGTGAAAGAGAGAAGGGTCAATGATTGGAGAACAGGCCTCGTAGGGGTTAGAGGGTACAAGATCCACTGATGTGTAAAGACGTGGCTGCAACAAAAAATCACAAACATTTATTTTATAAAAGGTATTAACAGCCATTAAAAATTTACAAAATCGATTCTTGATTATTATAGTGAGAAATTTTTGCCAATATCTTGTTACAGCAATTTGAGAATTCATAATGTGATTTTGAATCGTTACACTGCATTTAAATGACTAATTCCTCTGTTAGTTGTATATAGTAATAGCATTTATAGTTATCTGAGAATAACTGCATCAGCGTCATCATCATCATTATCATCACCATTATCATCATTGTTGTCATCACCGTTATCATCATCGTCATCATTATCATCACAATTATCATCATCGTTATCTTTATCATCACCGTTATCATCGTCATCATTATCATCACCGTTATCATCACCATTATCATCATTGTTGTCATCACTGTTATCATCATCGTCATCATTATCATCACCATTATCATCATCGTCATCATTATCATCACTATTATCATCACTGTTATCATCACTGTTATCATCGTCATCATTATCATCACTGTTATCACCGTTATCATCACTGTTTTCATCACCGTTATCATCATCGTCATCATCATCATCACCATTACCATCATCATCATTGTTGTCATCACCAATATCATCTTCATGGCATCCTTCTGAAATGATGGGTTTCGCCTTGGTTTTCATTTTCCTTGTTTTTTTCTTGCCGTCTATGGCTTCGGCTTTTTTCCCTTCTCTGACTCCCTCTTACAAAAAATTTCCAAACAGTGATTCGCAGGTATGTGGGTCAATGTCTGTCAGTATTAGATCACTAGTCATCCTTGAAGTGCAGGTTTGGACGACTTGTTTGTCACTGTCGAATGGTCAGTTCTCTATACATAATATTCCTAGAGATACAACCATCCTCCAGACAGCGCACATACACAAGCCAGCACCAACACCGCTGGCAGAGCATGGGATGCATGCTAAAAGGCCTGCATTCTTTAGCACCGACCCTGTCCTGCCATGTGATGCTGAGTGTCTCTCAGGGGTTGCAAATATGACAACATCCAGGCGGGTCCCTTGTTTGGCATATGTCATCCAGGGTTCACCAGCGTATAGAAGGCTACTGAGCATGCATGCCTGGTAGACCATGAGTTTAGTGTTTAGCATCAGCTGATAACTGCCCTCCCCCATTGTCTTGCTCAATTGTGACATGCTGGGAATAGCTTTGGCGATGCAATTGTCGATTTCAGCATCAAACACAGATTTCTGGTGATAGTGGAATCAAGGTAGGTGAAGTAGTCTGTGAATTTAAACACTCTCTAATCGATGTTGATTCTCAGTGGTAAGGAAACGTCCTGGGGCATGGCTTCATGATGGTCAACCTGAACTACTTGCAGGTATAAGAGGACCTGTCCATTAACTGTAAAATATGCGTAATGGGGTTGGGGCAATGATACATCATTGTTTTATTCCACACTGCACTGATAATTGGTAATACAGTGAATGCAGTAGTCATGATCCTTGTTCAAGAGTACCTCGCCTTCTCTCTAGCAGAGAGAAGAGCAGTTCATGTAGTTGTCATAATAGGGCAGGTTCTGGCGCTAAATGATCTCACGCGGTATGCTGTCTTATCTTGTTGTTTTACCACAAGCCAATGCATCGCTTCGCTGAGTTCTTTTAAAGTACGGAGTCCACATCTATCATGATTGGCAGATTTTTGATTTTATCAAATACTTTGTATCTTATTATAGGTCTATATAGTCCTCTCAGCAGTAATGCTCTTGGTCGTGTTTATAATAGATCATCCTACCACATGATATTACCGCATCAGACACGTTGTGTCAATAGCATAGCTTTATCATGTTAAGTCTGGCAAATTAAAAAATTTATATTAATAATAAGCTTACAACCAGCCCAATGACAACTAAGAAAGGTGTTAATTGCAGCCTATTTATGCGTACATGCCCATCCACATACCCATGTATGAAGGAACATACATGTACACATGCAGATCATTAAACACATATATAATTATTTATGTCTACTAAACTTACAAACGGTTTGCCGAAGTATTTCGAGATTCGCATTTTGTATGTGAATCTAATTGGTGCTGGTTCAATGATTTCAAAGTACAGCGATCCATCATCTATGTCGCTTAAAGTTGCTACTGTAGCAATCTCTGAAAATGCTGAAAATGTAAACATAGTTTAATTATATGTTTCAATCAATGTGGAACTTATGATTAAAATTAATTACAGCATGGTACTGGTAGAAAGGGCTATAATTGTAGAACTCGAGATCAGTCGTGGGTAGTTGAAGCGAATCACAGATTGCTGTGCATATTTTGTATTATTTTAGTATTACACCCACAAAATTTCTGGCATCAATTTACAGTATCGCGGTATAATTTGCTGTTCTGAAACATGATTCTGGTATACTTACTAACGGAAATTAGTCGTATTGCCAATAAGTTATTTTATCTTCTTATATTTATGCTATTTATACTTTTACAATGATTATATAGTAGGAAAATTGCAGGTATCTGACATTGTCACCATGACTTATAGCGCATTGCCCAAGCGCGCGCTTGCTCAGGAGCGCGTTGTTTTTTGTTTCCATCCCGTTTGAGTATGAATTTTATACACTCCTGTACCACGCAAATGAATAAAAATCACTTTTTAAGGAAAACCAGCTACATTAGGGTTAGTTCAGGGTTAGGGTTAAGTTATGGTTAGGGTTAGTAACGGGAGAATGGTGGAATTAGGGTTAGGGTAGATTTTAGGGTTCGTTTGTGTTGCTAGATTAAGGTTACAATTTGTATAGCATGTAATGCGAGTTTCAGGTTAGAGTGGCTAATTATGAAAAAACGGCTAATTTCCGACGATTTTAAGTATCAGATTTGTCCAAAACACACTAAAAACAGCCAGAAAAACATAAATTTGTTACTAAATAGTAAAATCTATGTGGATGTAATAATAAGGTAGTAAGGTAGATAGTAAGGTAGTTTGGTAGTAATGTTTATGTGTCCTTCTTAGACGCCTCAAAAGCTTTTGATAGAGTGAACCACTGGCAATTATTTAAAGTATTGATTGATAGAGATGTGCCTGTGTTTATTGTCAGAATTATTGTTTATTGGTATAGAGAGCAATGCTTTAGTAAGATGGAATGGAGTAACCACTGATTTCTTTACTGTCAATAATGGTATGAAGCAGGGTGGGGTCTTGTCACCGAAATTTTTTGCTGTGTATATCGATCAATTAAGTCGTATTTGTTGCGTATATAATGGGATCTGCTTTAACCATTTGTTTTATGCTGATGATATGATGATTATAAGCCCTTGTGCAGCTGGTCTACATGAATTGTTGAATATATGTGATAAATATGCATATGAGTACGATATAAATTTCAACTGTGATAAATCTGTCGTTTTCTTGGCTACAACTAAATGTGGTGTCACGAGATTCAATGTGAGAGCGGATATATTTTATCGGAAATCGTCGTCTTGGGTATGTTAAAAAGTACAAGTACTTAGGGCTGATTATTTGTGAGAGCTGGCTTGATAATGAGGATGTGTAGAGGGAGATGAGGTCATTACTTATTCATGCGAATAAAATGAGAAAATTTAAGCATTGCTCGATTTCTGTAAAGCGGAAGCTTTTCGTGGCCTACTGTATTATGTATAATGCAAATCTATGGATAAATTACCACAAGTTGGTCTACGATAAGTTAAAGGAGGCCTACAACAAGGTCATTAAAATGTTTTTTGGTTTACCCAAACGATGTTGTATCAGCGAGCAATGTTTGCATTTGTGTGTACCTGCTTTTGATGTTCCGAGGCGAAATTCATGTTACTCCAGCAGATATCGCTTTGAGCGATCACTGAACAGCCTTATGAATGTATTTATGAGTTCTGACTTATTATACGCGTCTAGGATTTGTAATCGTTGGAATAGCATGCTATTTACTGTGCTCAGTTGATTGGCTTATGTCCGTATGATAGGTTATTTTTCTTCTTACTTTATTTATGGACGAAAATGCTGGGTACAATATTTTCCGTCTGAAACAAACATTTAATAAATAAATAAATTAGATTACTATACAATTTTATTATGGGTTAAAAGGCACAATCGAGTGCGACAGTTACAAACCACTAATAAAGTAACGCCGCCGTAAACTCCAGTTTCGAAACTTACCTCTCTGACAGTTATCTTGACCGGCACTATTTATCCAGCCGGACGCACATCCGCCCGCTGGTCCGCTGCACGAACCAGTTCTCTTATCGCAGAACGAGTTATTTCTACAGTGGCACGTCTTTTCACAGAACCAACTAAATGTCCCGTCACGGCATGCTGTAGAAAAAAATATATTACAAATTTTAGGACTGCAAATGACGCACAGAATTATGTAGATAGATGGCGCTGACATTGGTGAGTCGATCAAGTCTATTTTCGTGAAAATCACCTTGCCCAGCGCGACGACAACCACCACCACCACCCCCTCCACCATCGTCATCGTCATGTTCACCGTCATGGTCAACTTCGTTGTTATCGTCATTATCAACGTTGCCGTCGCTATTATCAACGTCGCTGTCGTCGTTGTTGTCATTGTCAACGTCGCTGTAATCGTTATCGTCACTGTCAACGTCGCCATTATCGTCATTGTCAACATCGCTGTCGTCGTTATCGTCATTGTCAACGTCGCTGTCATCGTTATCGTCATTGTCAACGTCTCTGTCATCGTTATAGTCATTGTCGCCGTCGCCGTCGTCGTTATCGTCATTGTTATATTCATTCTCAACGTCACCGTCGTCGTTATCGTCATTGTCAACGTTGCTGTCGTCGTTATTGTCATTGTCAACGTCGCTGTCATCGTTATCGTCATTGTCAACGTCGCCGTTATCGTCATTGTTATAGTCATTGTCAACGTCTCTGTGGTCCCCACCACCATCATCTCTATTATCACCATCTTATCATCATTATCGTCATCGCCTTCGTCGTTGTTCTCGTTATTATTATCGTCATCATCATTATCATACTGTACTTACGTGTCGTGCACTCCCGCATATTGTGCTTCTGAATAAACCGACCATTTTTCCAGCCTCGGGCACAATTAGATGGACATAGTCCTGTCTTCTTGTCACAGGGAACTACACAGTTGCACGATCCGTTCGCTAAAAATATAAGCCACTATAAATCTATATATAGACAGTGTGTATATATACCACCCGTTATCCAGAACCACACTACAAGGGTTTCCCAGACAGACACTCAATGGGGTTTACGGCTTTTTCAGCCCGAAAAACAACACCGATAATATAGTAGTTAGAGCGCGCATTGAACCAGGGACCTCTGATTCCAAAGTCAAACTCTCTAGCTACTACGCTAACTGCCCCCTAAAATTTATTAATACATATAACCTGCTATTTTAGTATATAAAGATTAAAATCGTGCCATCGCTTAATATAGCCATTTATTTCACACAGGACGTTTCTATAATTCTTTGACG